>VNJU01002275.1:0-86549 GCA_008042675.1 Drosophila seguyi
AGCAACAAATCCAAACAGATATATATATTCCTATGGCAGCTTTATGATATAGTGGTTCGATTTTGATAAATAAATACCCTTGCAGTAAGTAGAAGAAGAAAATGTTCTGACTTTTTCGCTTTGTTGGGTACTGACATAAAATAATTTTGCCAGAAAAGAAAAAAAATTGTTGCGAGCAACAAATCCAAACAGATATATATATTCCTATGGCAGCTTTATGATATAGTGGTTCGATTTTGATAAATAAATACCCTTGCAGTAAGTAGAAGAAGAAAATGTTCTGACTTTTTCGCTTTGTTGGGTACTGACATAAAATAATTTTGCCAGAAAAGAAAAAAAATTGTTGCGAGCAACAAATCCAAACAGATATATATATTCCTATGGCAGCTTTATGATATAGTGGTTCGATTTTGATAAATAAATACCCTTGCAGTAAGTAGAAGAAGAAAATGTTCTGACTTTTTCGCTTTGTTGGGTACTGACATAAAATAATTTTGCCAGAAAAGAAAAAAAATTGTTGCGAGCAACAAATCCAAACAGATATATATATTCCTATGGCAGCTTTATGATATAGTGGTTCGATTTTGATAAATAAATACCCTTGCAGTAAGTAGAAGAAGAAAATGTTCTGACTTTTTCGCTTTGTTGGGTACTGACATAAAATAATTTTGCCAGAAAAGAAAAAAAATTGTTGCGAGCAACAAATCCAAACAGATATATATATTCCTATGGCAGCTTTATGATATAGTGGTTCGATTTTGATAAATAAATACCCTTGCAGTAAGTAGAAGAAGAAAATGTTCTGACTTTTTCGCTTTGTTGGGTACTGACATAAAATAATTTTGCCAGAAAAGAAAAAAAATTGTTGCGAGCAACAAATCCAAACAGATATATATATTCCTATGGCAGCTTTATGATATAGTGGTTCGATTTTGATAAATAAATACCCTTGCAGTAAGTAGAAGAAGAAAATGTTCTGACTTTTTCGCTTTGTTGGGTACTGACATAAAATAATTTTGCCAGAAAAGAAAAAAAATTGTTGCGAGCAACAAATCCAAACAGATATATATATTCCTATGGCAGCTTTATGATATAGTGGTTCGATTTTGATAAAATTAAAACCGAAATTTGTTTCATATAGAAGACTATCTGCAAAGTTTCATTCAGACGGACTGACTGCCAGACGGGCGGACAGACGGACGGACGAACTGACAGGGAAACAGACAGACAGACGGATGGACAGACGAACAGACGGACAGACAGACGCACGCAGACAGACATGGCTAGATCGATTCGATTGTTTATGCTGATCAAGAATATATATTTATATATTTTACTATGATAATTTTTTGGGTAAATCAATGCTTAAAAATGTCATAACTTGCCCAAAAATGCATTAATTTCCATTCGAAAAGTCTTTATGTGATAGTATTTACGAGCTTGATAAATCTGCATACCGAATTCCAAATTTTAAGAGATCAAAATTTGTTGCCAATTTTTGGCAATTTTAACGATGTAACCCCTTATCAAATTTTGAAAAAATGGGTCACAAATTTTTTTCTGTTGGACATGGCTAGATAGACTCGCCTGGTGATGCTGATCAAGAATATATATGATTTATAGGGTCGGAAATGACTCCTTCACATATTAGCAAGCTTCCAAAAAACTTTAGCCGAGTTCCAAACCCCCTATTTTTCTATGATAATTTTTTGGGCAAAACAATGCTTAAAAATGTCATAACTTGGCCAAAAATGCATTAATTTCCATTCGAAAAATCTTTATGAGATAGTATTTACGAGCTTGATAAATCTGCATACTGAATTCCAAATTTTAAGAGATCAAAATTTGATGCCTATTTTTGGCAATTTTAACGATGTAACCCCTTATCAAATTTTGAAAAAATGGGTCACCAATTTTTTTCTGTCGGACATGGCTAGATAGATTCGCCTGGTGATGCGGATCAAGAATATATATGATTTATAGGGTCGGAAATGACTCCTTCACTGCGTTGCAAACTTCTGACTAAAATTATAATACCCTGCAAGGGTATAAAAGCCTGTCTAAAAATGCTCTATTCAGTTAGTTATTTGTGAATACAAATCCTCATTCAAGGGACTCGAAAGGCCTCTTTAAATATTTCCCCTTGAGCAGCTAGCGACTCCACAACATCTCCATGGCAATAACACATGGCGAGTTCCCTAGAAGCCATCTGGCGACCCATCCATCCATCCTCCGTGACTTCGGCTTGCACTGACTTCCCCGCAGTTGACCACTAAAAATAGAACCAGTTAAGTAGCCGCCACCCGCCCGGCCAGCTCGATAACATAACAACGTCCTCCCGGTTTCTGTGTTGTTGCCACAGCACGTATACATTCACATAACTTAATTAATTTACGTCAAAGGACATTCGATATGAACGGTAGAGGAGGGGACACAACGCGCAGGAACTGGGCACAAAAATAGCGCTCCGCGGCTCCCACGCACTCGGCGGCCAATTACGTATACCAAGAAGGTGGCTTCCTGGAGCCGGAAGGGTCATGTGGGCGTGGTCACAGCCTGGGAAAAACAAAACTGGTCATCCCCGAGGCGTATAAGAGCGAGAGGCAATCAAAGAACTGAAATTAGGGACACACGCGATGGAAGAGAGCATTAACAGGAGCAGGAGGTGCACCGCGAGGTGGACAAATTTATGGCACAAACTTCAGCCAGCGGCAGCAGTAAATGAAATGAAAACTAAATGCAATAAATTATGCAAAATGGAGCAAAAAAAAGAGCAAGCTCCATGTTAAAAAAAAAAAAAAAAAAAAAATCGAAATTGAAATGGAAATGGAAAGGTGGCGAGCCGCCAATGGAGGTCATCTCGAAGGCAAAAGCCAGAGGCAGCGGCAGCGGCGACGACGCAGGCAGCGAAGGTCAAATCGAAGGTTGGCCAGTACCCTAGACTTGTGCTCGTCCGAGTCCCGATTCGATAATGGCTCTGGCAAGGACTTTTCTTGCACAACGCTCACGTGGCCACACAGCAGCAGCCAGCTTATCGTGCAACAGGTTATATAAAAACATAACGGTGGCAAGAGCTCTTTAATTGAAAAACTGTGAACAATATTCTTAAGATTTTTTTATATAGAACAATTGCATTTATTTCTATAAATACTAAAGCTTAGTTACCTATCATTTCTGCGAGTGCACATTCAACTGAAAACTTTGCCTTTGCTTTGACATCACTTGTCCCTTATTGTTCTCCCCTCAAAACAGCGGGGGTTACACAACGCTAGACAGGGGGGTGCAATGGGAAAAATACAAAAAAATAAAACCGATTTTGTTTACGCAAATCTCAGCAGGCAGCAGTTGAAAAGCAGAAAATCAGAGAGATGCGGCGGCGGCGGCAACAGCGTCAAAGTTGCAACGTGACGCAGTTTTAGCAAACAAATGCGAGTGCTGCTGCTGCTGCTGCCTGCGGTTGCTATTCGCATTTGTGTTGCAGTTTCTCTTTGCTATTTTTTTTCACTTGTTTTTTGTTGTTGCAATTTCTGTGTCTGTTGCATAAAAGATTCAGATTCAGCCAACTGTAAATGAGGAGGAGCTGGGGAGGAGGAGTTCCACGAACCCGAAAGGGGGCGTCGTCGTCGCATTCGATCAGCGCTCAGAGGAGCTCCGAAATTGATTTGGTTTCACTCTGCAACTCTTCAATCAAATGAAAATGGCATTTGCTTTGGCAATATTTTCAAATATACAAATGGAGATTTAGAGTGCATTATTAGCATAAACAATTGTATGCTGTAAGCTGAAGCTTTGTGTCTGCTTTTAAAATTTATATTCGACATCAGCTTTTCTTTAAGGGATATTCGCATACAACCCTAGCTCCTGTCTCCTTTGAAAGCTATTTATTATTATGTTTCGTGGGAAATATAATCCTTAGCGTTTCTAAGGTCCAAGTGGCTTTCCTGGCCTGCGGTACCTTCTAGTGTTATCGGTTAATGGTCGGTCGAACAACAAGTTCATTGTGGTTTTTAACCAGAAAACTGATAAACGCCAAGTTGACGGGTATTGAGGTTGGTTTCTCGAATTGCCCTACCTAACAAAGGGTTTATTCTCATACGAGAAGGTTCGGTAGGTTGTATATAGTAATTACAGTAATCACATTGCACAACCCCCGGGCCCAGGCAACAATTATAGAGGCTAATCCATGGATCCCTCGTGCTATAATTGCTAAATTTTCAACATTTTCGCTTACGACATTTGAAAGGAGATTGTGTTAAAATAATTGAAATAAAAAACGGAGGCAGTAATTAGGTAAATCATCACGATTCAGGCGTATAAAATTATGCAAATGTGTTTTATTTTTACTTCTTACCAAATAGTTTTTATTCAAGTAAAGAGAAAGTATATTAGAACTTTGATAGGGTCTGGATTTTAACCCCTTTGTTTTCATGGAAAATGCAAATTATGCTTTTTTTTTTATTTATTTTTTGAAAATGCAGCCGCCAAAACCCCGCACAACGGAAGTGAAACAAAGCGAAATACGAAAAGTGATTATGTAGCAGCGAGAAATTCAAAATAAATTATTTACAAAACGGAAGCGGAAAGGCGCTAAACGAAAAAAGAAAAACAAGGGGAGGAGGAGGGTAGGAAAACGAAAGCGGGCTGAGAAAAACAATAATCACCATTATGATCGCATTTAGCGGTGCGGGAGGGAACGGAGCCACCGAGCAGTGCAACAGGTTAGTTGGCTTGGCCTGAACCCCGGCTCCAGCTTTTGGCTCCCGGGTCCGGGGTCTACACCTTCCCTGGGGTTTTTAACTTTTTTCTCTTCTTATTTATTTTTTGTTCGCTCTTTCCCTGGTTTTGTTTTTTGTTTTTTTCCTTTGCTGTGTGGCTGCAGTGCGTTTGCCGCATATTAAATGCGCTGATTAATCGACGCAAACAATAAACAAGGGACGGGGATGAGACGTCCAAGAAAAACGGGGACAAGACACGGAAAGGGGCTTACACTGACAACAAAAGTAGAGGGAGTACCCCAAGTCAGTTGGAAAGTACATAAGAATGTATGGGAAAAGGTGGGTATTATCAGTGGATCTTTTGCCTTGTGAAATAAATTATAGCTCCCATCTTTGTAATTCAATTCTATAAAATAATTCAGTTTAAGAATCTAGTATATGTATATTTTATTTTATTTCATTTATTTGCGGTGCACCTCGCTGGAAATGGGGCTGAGTCGAGGGGGGCTTACAGAGGCAGGCCGTATAAATATTTGTCGCCGCAATGAGAGCAATGTACGGGCAAGCATTTCCACTTGTCAACGCACCTGACGATGCCACCAACAACATCAACAGTAGCAGCAGCAGCAGCACCAACACTAACAACAGCAACAGCAGCAAAGGAAAAACAGCACCCACAAAAACACTCACTGAGTTAGTATCGGATCAATTATGAGTAATTATCCACAAGAGTCATTCAGATATTATAACTAAGTGTTAAGTTTTTTCTTCTATAACCATTTTATAATTTTTTTTTTTAATTTTAACTGATTCCCCCTCTTGTGTTTCAGTGTACACAAACCTGCCAACAAAAACAAGTTCCAACAAGCGCACTGCAAAAGCAACAACAAAGCGACAATTGCTCTGCCAACAATGTTGCCGGCGACCTCGCCGCCTCCCCCTCGTGGCACCTGCAGCAGCAATCACCTGCATAAAATGGGAGCGTTCAGAGAGAAAAATATAAAAAAACGAAGATGGAAAGAACGTGCGAGAACAAAGGAGAAAGTTTGCGTTGAAATCCAAGAAGAAAGAGAGCGGGAAGACGGTCGCTGAGCAATTACCAGAAGAAGTTTTCGTGATTCTTCGAAAAAAGCCACATCGTTGCTTTGGCTGATCGTTCTACTATGGATTTTTGAGTCTCATGTTTCTGCTGTTTTTCATACAAGTTAACTCTTTCAATGCTTTGTCAGGGTTTCTGGTTGTTTTCGATCAAATTTGTGTTGCAAATGCTGTATAGGTTCTCTACTTTCCTCTGATGTTTCTTAGATTTTCTGCTTTACTGCTCTTTTTTGCTGGGTTTTTGGGTTTTTGCTAATTTTCTGTTAAAAGATACTGTTGCTATGCTCAAGTAGCTTTAGTTGCTTCTACTGCTGCTTCTATTGCTCTTACTAATTTATTACTCTTTCTACTTTATTTTCTGCTGCTGGTGATGTTGCTTATATGATTGCTTTCCTGCTACCCCTTCCGACATTGCATATTTCATGGCCCATGTTGCATATTTAACACACACTCTCTCGCGGCCAACGTGTTTGCATTTGCATACACAACCCACCAGCACTCCTCTTTCATCCCATTCCCCACCACAAACCGGAGATCAAGTTAACCCGGTGAAAGAGGAGCAGACCAAGCGAAAGATCTTTAATATTTGCGATAGTGTCAAAAATGACACCGATGCTGGAAAACACAAATTGCTCTGAAAAGCGGGACATGTCGCCTTTCTAAAAAAGAAGCAAAATAAGTTCACAAACAACTTGTATGCTTTCACAGTAATGTAGATGGATAATTCAAATAAATCTGCACAAATCTCTCAAGCTATGTATTGGCATTACAAGCTCGCATTGAGATCAGCTTCAGGACCAATCACAAAATCTTACGGCGACAGAACCTCGTCCATTAATCTGCAATCAACTTGATTGCTGAGACTCTCTCTTCCCTGCTCCCAAAGTTTCAGGTTCTGCCACTTAATCGATGTGGACGACGGTCTCTCCTCGAGTGGATCGTAATGGTATCTCTCTTCTTAATGATGATGGGGATTAGGCTTTAGGTGAGTAAGCAGCGACCTGTGTTGCTGCTATTCACACAATTTACATATAGATTTCCCCCCCCCCCAAATGGCAATCGGAAGTTCGCATTTTCACATTTTCCACGCTTAGCCAAATGGAAAATGCAATAAATCAAAATGCAACAGCAACAACAACGCTTGAGTGCTTCTCTTGTTTAGAGCTGGCAGCGCGAAATAAAAGTTGCTGCTTTTACCAACAAATAAAAGTATGTATACATGCCTTATTTTGATTTGTTTGTGTGTTTGCAGCTTGGCAACAATATGGCAATATGCGCTTAAAGACAAGCACAATTTCTGCCGAAGTACCGAAGCTTGAAATACCCTTGAATTTTGAATATATACTTGATTTTCTTGATTTTTCTTGATTCAAACTTCTTGATGGTTTGATGGTATATTGCAGACAAAATATGGAAAACTAAAGTCCAAGCTTTTCTTTATAGGGTGTAAAAAGAGTAGCCCAGCACTTGTTGTTGCTTTAATTGTTTCTTTACTGGCTGACTTTGGTGTTGTTATTGCTGCTGTTGCTGTTTTCATTTGTGTAATTGCATTGCACACTTGATTGCATTCAACAGGGGCGTCGACTGCAGCAGAGGCAGCGACTGTGGCAGAGAGAAGTCGATTGCAGTGACGCCAATAAGCCACCGCCCAGCAACAAATACAACAAAAACAACAACGCCCCCTTAAGATCATTCCCTCTCTTTCGCAGCACTGAAAACAATAATGATAATTTTAAGGCCATCTTTGATATGGTTAAAAGAAATATCTATAGAGCAGGTTTGGTATTGAGAGTTAAAAAAAAAGAAAACCAACATATTTTTGTATATCTCTTTGCATTATATTCCAAGAATAAGCAATTTTCTCCGAGTGGTAAACAACACAGACTGTAATAGTTGTTGTTTAATGCTCGACTCGAGTTTCCTTCTGATATTGCCATTATTGCGATACTGCTGTATGGTTTTTTCGCCTCCTTTTTTAGCCGAGCCTCAACAATGCAACAAACAAGATTCAATTACAGAAAATAAAAAAAAAATGGCCTTTAAAGAGTTTGCTTTATTTGTTTTTTTTTCCAACTACCAAAGTGAACAATAAAAGGGGCAGCATAACAGTAGAGAAATTTCCAATGCAATTTAAATTTAAATTGTGCGGATCTACGGCCGCACGGTTTTTGAGAGTTTTGCCAAGCAAAAAGCAGGCGCAGCTAGAGCGGCACAATCCCATCCAAACCCACCCACACCCCCTTATAAACGAAAGAAACAGATGCGGTGGAGAAATTAAGGAAAAACCAGAAACTACATAAACAATTCCAAAGCGAATTTAGAAAAACAAGAGTATTGAGAATATTTATTAAGAAAAACTGTAGACTTAGGAGTAAAACAACAAGATCTGCCTGGCTCAAGGATAAAGAGTTTATGGGAGATTCAAGGTCCAACCTTAAAATTCAGTACCCAGCCCTATCTTATTTATATTATTAATATATTAAAAAAAAACCCTTGCTATTTCGGCAACCTGGACTGTGGATGTGCTAAAAACAAAAAACAAAACAAAAAATCAAACAAAGCCAAACACACCCACAGATGGCATCTCTTTCCCACTGCCACTGTGGATCGTGTGTGCCGCGGACTACTTGGCGCTGTGAAAGCTGTGTGGATGCTGAGTGAACAGCAAAAATGCTACTTTCGGGTGGCGTTTACCTCCACCCACTTAGCCTCCCATACTCCCCCATTTCCCCCCTCCACCACGATCCACACATTTTGATCTCTTTTTCGGTGGCTTTCGGCTTGGGGGTAAAAATGTAAAATGTTGCATGCAGTTGACAAGACGACAGACGGCAACAGAAATCACCTCAAATTAAACGTAATTCATGGCAAAGAGACCGAAAATAAAACCGAAACGAGCCAACGAAAATAATACACAAAAATTAAAGGGAAATTTGTACGCCGTCAACTTTTCATTCGGTGAAAGTTTTTGCTCTCCGCACACACTCAGATTAAGATCAGCCGTTTGAAATGAGGCGAATTGAAATTGGCAAATTGCACACAGAAAACCTGAAAAATCGGACGATGAATGAATGATTGCCTTGGAATTTTGAAAGAAATGCAAAAATATTGAATCACTTAAATGGGATTTGGAAAAGTTATACTGCGAATCAAGTTGACTCGAGAAAGAGATGGTTGGCAATTGAAAAAGAACAAAATATATATCGAAAACAATAATACCTTAACATTTAATGAGACAGGGAGGGAAAAATATTAGAAACTATTTGATATCTTAATGAGTTTAAGAAGTATACTTGTATCTTCATGCTCTACATCTCGAAATATTTTCAAAACATGTATGGAATCTGTTTTTCCTTCTTTCTTTTGATATTCCATCTCCTCAGATATTCATTATTCCGATCCGTGAAATTCAATTAGCTTCTATTATCATTCCGAGTAGTCGCATTCCTCTCGGCTTTTGTTTATCGAATATACATTGTAATTAGAATTCTTGCATTTTTCTCCGTTTTGTTTGCATTTTTCCATGTGGCCAGACTAGCGAAACGACTTTGTGTTGAAGTAAACAAAATGTTGACGACCGCTTAGAGGTCGCTTGGTTCTGTTTTTTTTTATTTATATTTTTTCTAGTCTGGCCATAGAATGGCGACAACAACTACAGCTGCAAATACAACAAAAGCATAAAACGTCAGCACACATAACTCTCGCAGTCGCAGTCGCTGTCGCCGCCGAAGCGAACGTCGACGTCGACGTCCTTCAAGCGAGAATTAAAAACGTAACGATGCCGGTGCACAGTGGATCTATTTCAGAATTTTTGCAGTGATTTTAACAATTTTATTGAACTGATACTTCAGTCTTTGAAAATTCAACCTCGTCGTTATTACATATCATTCCTATGCCTTTTTACAATTATTTTTTAGTTGATTTTCGAAATGTTGCTTGAATTATATTATAAATGTTGTTTGTTATTTGTTGCATTTAAGTCCATTAAAAATTCTAAGCTTTAAAATCTACCATTTTTGTGTCCCCACAATGTTTAAATACACCCCACTGTGGTCTGTCGCTGTTGCCAGCAGCGACGACGTCAACTGCAATGACCTAAAGTAACCCAATGGAGAATAGAAGAGCTGAGAACTGGCGAAGAGACGAAAGAGTATTGCACAATGCATAGTGGCAAAGGGGCAGGGGAGAGAGGCGGCACAACCGACGGAAGTGGGCGCTCTAAGTGGGCGGGGCAACACACAACAACTCTTCAGGTGGGTGTGCATGGTACTTGTAAAGATGTGGGTGGCTCGGTTTTTGGTAGGAAAGCAACATTGCAACGAAACGAAAGAAATAAAAGAAGAATTTCCAAGAATTTTTAAGGAAATTTAAATACTTTATATAAGCATCTAAAATAGAACGTTTAAAATTATGTAGAATCTAAAGTGATGAACCGAAATTTACAAAATGCTTTTCCCAAAAATTAACGATTATGATAAACATTTGAAAATATTTATTTTTGGTACTTCGAGCATGTGAGAAAATAGATGCCATACAGCTTTAGGCTTTATTGTAAGTAACCTCCTTCATTATTTGAACCCGAGTCTATCACTGTGATTTTTTTTGTATACTTTTCCCAGACTTGCAACAATAACTAATAGGTGTGTGTGAGAGTCTGTGCACTCCATATGCTCCATGGTATTTTTATAACTGACAGTTTCGAGTTGCGCCCAGCGAAGCGGAGTTAACTTCAATTGAGGTCAAACACTCGGCAGAGTGGAAAGTGGAAAACGGAGACGAGATTTAGGGGAATGGGACACGTAGAGTCCATGCCAGATGATACAGATACAAGTACAGAGATACAGCGTCAAGAACTGCAAGAACAACAGATAGCAAACATAAATAGCATCGGCTAACCAGCCCAGCTTCTGTCTGTCTCTATCACTCGCTCTGTATCCCTCTCTCTCTCGGTCGTGCGTCAAGTCTAGCAAGTCACCAGCGTAATGATCATTGCCAGCGCATCATCATCACCATCGGAAGAACTGGAACAACGACACTATATATATATACATATAGTCAACAACTGGAAAATATTTGACGCATGCAATGAAAAATAACAATATAAATTTTAAACGAACTGGACAGGCAATCATTATTGAAGAAAATCATTCAAAATGCGGGGGCTTCACTATATACTATATATAAAATTAAATTTATTAAACCCTTTAAATTTAAGTACTTAGAAAATTATTTAAGCTTAAAAGAAGCTAAATTTGGAAGATAATAACAGTAAGGCTTCTCTTTTAAGTAACCTTAATTATTATTTTTATAAATATTTATTCATCATCCTTTCGTTACTCTATGTAAGTCTTAAATTTCTTTTTACCCCCTCGATTTTCAAGTTTTTTTCTTTCAATTTTTATAACAAGCTCTGTGGGATCGTTAACGCCAAGTATCGAATTTTTGCCTGCGCGAAAGTTCAAGCCAATCTCACAGTCCAAGTTCCCAGCAGACCCGAAAAATCCAAATCCAAAATCCAATGTAATTTAAATGCAAATGCAAAAGAGCCTCGAAGAAGGGTAAAAGGAGACGCCAATAAAGGAAATGAGGCGAAAAGGGAAAGCGTGTCAATTTGATTGAAAACACACAACATGAAGAAAATAAGCAAAAACGAGTCAAACGAACGAAAGGAAAAGCCAGCCAGCAGCAGAAAATCAAATGCAAAAATGCTGAAATCAAAAAAAAATAACTGCAATGCACTCAGTGCAGCTAAATGGGAAAAACAACAAGAAAAACGAAACATCTAAATATGCGCAAAAGCAGACACCAAAAGCCATTTTAAGATTATTGATTCGCATTCCACTGTATTTTTGTCTGAGAAATAGCATTTAAGCGAAGAATTTCGACTTTTGTCGAAAGAGAAGCAACAATTTTTTAGATTATGAATTTGTCAATTATAATATTCGACTCATGGCATCTATTAAATTTTATATTATTAATAATTTTTCAAAACTGATGCAACTTTTTTTACGTTTGCATCATTTCTAGAATAAGTATTTTAAATATTTTTACTTTATTTGTGCTTTTATTTTTGTTAATTTATGGGAATTTAAGGTTGTGCCCCATTATTATTGTGTCTATATTTGCTGCATTTGTCATGTGCTGAGCGGGCACAAGTGCAATGACATTATTATGACATCACCCCTTGTTCTTACTTCTATGCTGCACCAATAATCAAAAAAAAAGGATTTACAATTGCAAATTAATATAGGGGCTGGGTTTTTAGTCTTGCAATGGAACCTAATATGCAACAACAAAATGCATTTGATTCTATTTGTTGCTGATAAGAAAAGTTCACATTGCGGCAAGTGTTTTTTTGCATTTCCATTGCAGTTGTGAATGATTTTCTGCCAGTCAAAGGAGAGATAAGGAATGACGCGAGACCCCCGCCTTTCCACAGCAAGCTATCAGTTGAGCAGGACTTGATATGGGGAAAATTTAAAAAAAAAATTCCCCACTTGGTCGCGCTCTGAAGTGGACATGAGTTATGAGTGTAGTGCAGAGGAGTGAGCGACACTTGAGTGATGAATTATTTACCCCGCCGACCCGCTGGCCTAGCCTCATTTTTAGCCGGGAAAATAATCCGATTCCAATTGGGCTAGTGGTCGGTCGGTCGGTTGGCCTGCCCTCTCTGTTTGTTGTGTTCGGTCGTCTCTGGTATTATAAAATATGGATCAATCGATGCAATATGAATTATGGCCACAACAACAGAGGGAGGGCGTGTGTAGCCGCTCGATTGGCTGTGGCGTGTTCTAGTTAATGTAATTGGCACGCCTCCTTTGCATTCGCAAACTGTAGAATTTTTGTAGAATTTTGCGTTTCGAAAGAAAAACAAAACTGAACTTTGGTATTGGTCAGGGAATTTTAAATTTCCATTTTACTTTCAAATTGCGGATCAGAAATTTTGTTCCTCCTTTAATTGCCTTTAATTACGTACAGAATTGCATAATTCTGAATGAATTTTGAGGTGTACGAGAAAACATTTCATTAACAACCGACAACCGGCCCCACGGCGTATACGCAATAAAAGCACAAAATATTACTCATACGCCATGGTGAACGCATAAAACGCACGAAATGTGTTTCATTTCAGGCAAGAGCCATAAACTCGGCCCCAAGAAGACGAAGAAGAACAACAACCAAGCGAAAGAACAACAAAAGCCAACATTTAATGTTATGCGCTGCAGAAACGCAAAGAAAAAACAAGTTCAAAGACCCGAAAGGAAGCCAATATACAGAAGATTCCCCCTACAGCGGAAAATCAAAGCTCAAAACCCAAACTCCCAACTCGAAACCCATAAAAGTGGGCGTGAAAGTTTACCCCCGAAAAATAGTTCAACGGAAATGGAAACTTCAAGTCGAGAACCAGAAATTCAAATGGAATTATAAGCATATGGCATGACAGGAAGGAACTCTAGAAAATGAGAGCGTAGAAGCGAGGTTTAGGGAGTGGGAAACGGAAAAAATAACAGGTCAATGGGGACCATCCCCCCCTCATCCCCAGGGGTATGAGGAATTGAGTGGCCGGCTAATAAAGGTCCACAAAAAGGGGCAAGATTGTTCATAAATTAACATTAAAACCAAGCTGAAATGCAGGAGACCCAAAAACAACTTGCGAAACTTTATGAAATTTCACAGCTGAGAACGGGAAGTGGCACCAGCAATTCTCATAATAATCAAGCAGACAATTCCCCGAAAAGACCAGACAAAACGGAGAAGAACTCGACACAAAACCCAAACAAAAAACTGAACAAAACATAAACTTTTGTTTTTGCTCCCGGGGAAACGAAGAACGCTGAATGACATTGGGCTAGGTTAAGGGTAGGGTAGGGTCGCCTGGCAGATTCCCGAACGATAAGGGGGCTATATTGCTCTATAGGAGGGGGGGTGGCCAACAGACAGCCCCCCCGCTGACATCACTGGTCGTTCCACAAATCCATTTCGGGGTGGCTTTGGCGGAGTGAGTTTATGTTGCAACATTTCACCAAACGAATGGCCAATGACTAATAGAAGAAGAGGCAAGAAGCAGTCCAAGGAAAGGCAGCCAACAAAAACAGAAAGCCAATAAACAAGGCAGGGAAATCCTGTTTCAGTCGAAGACGGAACACGCTGGTAAGGCTATTCAAGAATGACAATTTATAAGAATAATAATATACAAATATTATAAAAAAAAAGTGTAGAAATTTCACTTGAACTGTTGCCTTAAAAGACTTTAGAAATCGGCTTCAAACGCAGCCATATATGTACCTGCACACATTTGCATATTATTTTAGATTTATTTTCATATTTATTTAATACTGTCCCCCAGCAGATGAGTCACTGTTTACGAGCGACCCTTCTTGGGGCAGGGTATGCCAGCTCTGCTTCCTGAAGCAAACAAACTCAATGGAACTATGACTCACAGACGCAGTCAAGTACATTGCCCAGGGGCGTGGACTAAGGGGGACACAACACACAGCAGCCACAGGCGGCAGAGGGGCGAGCGACAAGTTTCACTTGACGCGGCGGCGAGTGGGCCGCTATAGAAGTTTGGCGCCGTCATTCGATGATTGTGAATGTGTGCATGTGGATTGTGTGACAGTTGTAGTAGTACCCCCTAAGCCCCGCTCCGCAATCCACCCCCTGCTGCAGCAAACAAACAGAGGGAAGGGAGAGACAAGGCTATTAACATAATTCATCACACAACAAATAGACACTCATTTAATTAATTATACAAAAATGTAAAACATTAAAGTTATAAATTACACCAAAATGCATAATTAATGTGCTGTTGTTTTTGCAATTATTAATCAAAGCTAAGCAAAGAAAAGGGAATGATAAGTGAATTCCTGCTTCCACAAAAACAACTTTAATGAGACGAGCTCAGGAATTTTGTCAGTTAAAAGGACACATTTCTGGTTAGAACAAGTTTTGTTTACATCGAGAAAAAAAAAACCCTAAAATATACGCAATATCTAGACTTATCAATCTTCAGTCAACATCGTAAACAATATATAGCGAGATAAGTGTGCTCGGTCCATATAAGCACCACACTATATAACGCCATATATCAATGTTTGCATTGCAATCAGCTAGGTTCCAAAATAGATTTCCAACTAATGGAAAGGCAAGGCAATAATAAAATCTCAGAAAATAAACTCTAAGCGCCACAAAGGCGACTGCTCAAAATAAAAGAAGAGAAGTGGAGGAAAAACAAATGCCTAGAAAGGGAGGAAAAGAAAGAGGGCAGCCTTTGCAATTAAATATGCAAAGAAAAAGAGATGAAAATTTAAAGAACAATGGAAAATGAGCAAGACTTAACAAGTAAGAAGGAAAACACACGGCTAAATCGACTCGCCTGATGATGCACGGGTTTGGAATTGCCACAAAGTTGTAAGACGCATGGGTAGCAGGTATAATTAAGACAATTGCCCTACTCAGCGGTCAACAGCAGCAAAATACAAAAAAAAATAAAATAAAAATTATGCGTGCAATACACGCCCGAAAAAAACCCAACGTAAAACGTGAAATATAAATTGCAAAGAATATTTTCAACTTAATTGCGCACGGTCATCCTTTCCTCTCCCACTCTCTCCCCTCCGCCGAAATTTCATTTTAAATATTTAAATTTTTGTGTAATAAGACAAGAATAAATGTGTGAGTGTGAGTTTACGTGTGCCTTAAAGGCAAAACATGTTCACAAAAAATGAAAATAAAGAAGACCAGCCACAAGAGCAAATAAAACAACAACAATGTTGCCCAACTGCACTTTAGCTGCAATTTTTCTCCCTTTTTTTTTTGCTTTTCTTATCTGCATTTTATGGACGAGCTTTACAAGAGAATGTTTGCCCTCTCTTTCGCCTTGGCTTCTTGCCTCTCTTTCTTTTCTTCAACGTAAATTGCAAAGGGGAAAAACACGGGGGAGTGGGGCAACACATTTCTGTCGCATAACTCTGCCATGTAGTTTTTGCTTTCTTATGTATGAAAGCCAAAAAAAAAAACAATGAAAAAAAAACACGTTGAAAATGTTTTCTGCATATTCAATATTTTGTAATTTGTCGGGTTTTCTCTGGGCTCTTTAGTTGAAACGCTTGAAATGCACAATTTAAGATTGAAATAATGGGGCGTGTGCATAATATCAAAACAGGGGCCAGACACTGGCCGGGAAAATAACGAAAAATAATCAAAGAACCAAGCAAATAACAGGATTTAGCTTTCTAAACATTTGAACGTGAACAATTCTATAGGGAACTATATTTATTGTTTAAAAATCAAACATAAACAGCTGAAATCTAAAACTTCCCTGTTGGCAAACCTTGAGAAAATCCAATCTATGAAGCACATCCGATTACATGGAAGCAAAATCGATAAGCTTTTTAAAGGCAACATTATAAAATATAAAGGTTTTTTGTGTTCCACAACCAACACGGGGCCTTGGGGCTAAGCAAATTTGTCTAATCTAAAATGTATCTCCATAATATCTCTCCATATCCGGACATAAGCAAAGAATAGATTGTTTTTATTTGTTCGAACAGATAAATAGACCCCCAAAAAATTTCATTTGCTTTTTTGTTGTATTTAATATTGTATTATTTTGCGCGTATGTGGAACGCTACCAACAACAATTCGCCGTCGATTAATAATAGCGAGTAAAAAAAAAAACAGTTGAAAACTTGTTTTGCCTTTAAAACGTAGCAGAAGGCAAAAGGTATAAAAATAGCGAGTAGCTGAAAAGGCAAAAACAGGCAACAAACACAGCGGCAAAATCTCCCATTAGTCATCCAATTTGGCCAACAACATCGACACTACACACCTGTAGAAAGCGAAATGACAATAATAACAGCTAGATATATAGTACGATAAGCAAAATAAAAGCTTTGGGGAAAACCAAAGAAAAAGGCTGGGAGGGGGGGAAAATGACTGGAAATCCACCTGCTAAGCCGGCAGAGATATTCGAATTAAGCTCTGGAAAAACACCTTACAGTGAGCACTCTGTAGGTGCATGTAGAGCTATAGATCTATTCCCGCTTGAATTTCCCTGCATCTCTAATTTCCTCTCATTTTGTTCTCTCTCTCTCTCTATCTGTTTATCTATTCCCGCTGCGAGGAAAGGATTTTAATAGAAACTTCTCTGCAGGGCGTCCCAGCATGCAAAATGGAATTAGCAAAAAGCAATGGGAGAATCAGCAGACAGGCGCGTAGGTGCAGGGGGATATGTACACTAAGAAAAACTGTAGGCGGCAATCGGAAAAGTATAATAAAATATAATAAGCTTGTGTGAATACAAAGAAGGGATAATGGTGAAGGAAATCTCCTTCAGGGTAACTTTTGAGGTTCTTCTGTTAAATTAATTAACTTTTAAAGATTCAAGATTCACTATCAATGAACAACTCAACTGCAGGCTTATTTTCTCCAGTGTAATTGGGGAAAAGGTCCCAATCTGGACAAAACAGGCAAATAGAGGCACGTGTTGCGATGGTTTTTCCTCTCTCCTGTCAACGCAGGTTGAAAATGTATTCATGTAAATGGGGGCGGGAGCTTTCCTCATTTTTTTTCTTATTGTACGTAACCCAAGCCGCTTTTCTCGTTGATGTCGGCTTTTTCTGCAGCCTTTCAACGTTTTTCCCTGTTGTCGTTGGCCGTTCTGCTGCTTCTCAATTGACTTTCTATAATTGCGTTTAATGTGTTGTGACGGTACGAAGCGCAGGTGCCTGCCTAAAGGCGACCCAGCAATTACCTGGCACCGCCTAATACCCAAAAACCCCCACTGCCGTCGCCCCCCCGACCGTGGTGTTGTGTAAGTCCGAGAATTCTATTTCGGGTCTCCTACATTTATTTCTGTTTTTTTTTTTCTATTCTCACTTATCACACTTTGTTGCATTGGCCACTCCGTCAACACCCTGTGGTCCCCTATCTATCCTTGGCTTAAGCAGCTTTGATATTATTTAATTTGTTGTTGCAGTGGCCACTTGAAAAGTGGGCTATTATTCGGAAATTAATGGGAATTGTTCCTTTCAGAATATTTAACAAAAACATAACCAAGGTGATTTTCCTTTTGCCAGGCTCAAGGTTTGCAGAAATTTGACCTAGTACCTACTGTACTTAATTTAACCGATACTTTCATTGCTCTGTCTATCTCATTCTTCTATTTAAAATCCCTTCTAATCTTCTTTCTGCTTTCGTAATCCCTCCGTGGTCGTGCGGCGGTGATGAGGTGTTTTGGGAGGTTGCGGGTGCTAAAATACGAGCCGGCAGGTGGCGATGCCAAAAAGTTCTGAGAAATTTCATTAAAATTGATTGATCGAAATAGAAATTGAAAGCGAAAATGCAAAAGGCGAGCGACATTGATACTCGGAAAGCGGATACCGAGACGCACAACAAAGGAAGCTGCTGATAATTTCAAATTTAATTTAATGCTTCGCAGACATAAGCTTCTTCTTAGACTGTTTGATATGAGTATTCTTCTGGACTGTACTTTTGGGCATCATTTAGAGAACATTTTGTTGCTGTGCTTTTAACGTATTGTGTCCACAAAATTTAATTCTTTTTCGCTCCTCCCTTTTTTTTATACGAATGTAAATGCAGTTCTTTTCGTTATAATGAAAAGGGAACGGACGAGCGGGAGATCTCTATCCATTAACACTTGTTAACCCAATTTAGACTCAATTTCCATAGACGTTGTTGTCGCACGTATCTGTGTGTGTGCAACTGTAAATGTGACTGTATCTGTAGCTGTCTCTGTAACTGTCACTGTCGCTGTCGCTGGCTCGCTGCTGTATCTTTGTATCTCTCGGCGTTCGAGTATCTGCTGGAACGTTGTGGAATACAATTCAAGTAAAAGGCCCTGCATTGTCACACGCACAGATACTCACGACGCACACATTGAAGCAATAAAACAAGTGACGCAGACATTGACAGCCGCTCAACAGCAACAACAACAACAACAACAACCTCAAGGTTTACCGCTCTACAGTTTAAACTTTTCGAGGGAATATATAAAGATATAAAGAGGGGAAAAGAGAACGGCTGTTAAACCAAACTCGTGTTGGCGAATTTTCTTTTGGCCGCTTCTTAACGCATTTCTTGTTTATTTTTTTGTATTTTTGAGGTATTTTTTATGATTATACATTTTAAGTTGACCTCTATTTGTCGCCATTCCTCAAAAGCTACAAGACTAAAGAGCGAACAGCAAAGAAGCGAAGGACTGGGTGGGATTAAATGGCAAATTGAAGTCGCTGTTTATTGTACCCACTAAATTATATGGCCCCAGGGTATTCTCACTGTGTAATGGAACTACGAAAGAAAAGCTGATTTATACGTTAAATTGGTGTTGTGCCTGCACTATAATTAAAACTTATCTAAAGTCTGGATAAATATGCATTAAGATTGCAAAATAATCAACAGAATACAAAGCTATTGAGCGTTTCTTTGTGTCTGTCTCGTTATATTGGATTGTATAGAATAATAGGGATTTACCTACTGCGGCCTCAAGTCAGTTTAGCAAGTAAATTAATCTCAATACCAGGTAACTCCAAGTCGACCTCCTCCGTTCTCACTTGTTTTTGTTGTTTGTTTTTTCGGGGACTGCAAACTCAATTAAAGCTGCCAACTTTGTGGTGAATTGCGCTCCGTATGCGCAATGAACGAACGAACGTCTCTCAACACAGAAACAGAAAAAAACAGCGAAACAAGTTCTCAGGCGAAACTGGTCCGATTTCTCAAAGTTGCTGCTGCTGCTCTCCTCCGGCGATCATTCAATTTCCAAACAACTGAGCAACCAAAAACAACCGAATTTCAATGTACGTACTGTATCCATAAGGAGAAAGAGACTCGGATTTTGAAAGCAATCCAAGCGTAAACGAGAAAAAGCCTCGGCAACGGCAACGGCAACAGGCACAACAACAAAAAAGGTTCAGATCTCCCCGGGAATTATCATATCGGAACTTACTTAAAGCGACTCGTTGGGATCATCAAATAGTTGTACTTTTCTCAGCTTACCTGAAACGAAAGAGAATAAAATTCAAATTAAATACGGAAATTTACAATTGCAAAAATATAATAATTGATTTGAATTAATGACAATAATGATGGGATTGTGCTACTTGTAGAAATTTTAAATCGGACTCGATGAGCACTGGCTCCGGCCTCGAACCAGCGCTGACCCTATCCGTCATATTTCAACGGATATATTATATACCGACAACACCAGAAGTCAAATTTCGGTGGCATGTCAAAAATAATTCAGGGAAAAGCTAAGCAGAATAAATAAATATACACAAAATAAAGATAATTTTTGCCGTCTGCTGTCTCTGCTTAATTGGAATGTTTGCCGACTTGCTGCTTGAGCTGTGTATGTTTCTGTATCTGTATCTGAGTCCTCACGGACATCTGTCATTTTCACAAGTTTTCCTGAGTGCCCTTCACGCTGACCGCTTTCCCAGCTTGACCTAACAGATATCACAATTCAATTCCATTTTCGATCGCCATCCAGGGGCAGATGGATCCCTTTAACATCCATAAATTATTCACTACGGACCTATGACTATATAAACGGATTCGCAGCGGGTATCAAATAAACCGAACCCAAATCAAAATCTGAATTGTGTGTTTACCAGTTTCTGTTTCTCCTCGTGGTCTCTGTGCACTTTGAGCCTACGTGATGTCTTGCATGGAAATTCCATTTACATTTCTCGTATGCCTCTTTCGTCGTCGCTTCTCTCTCGTCTGTTCAACGCACAAACATGTCAAGCGAACTGCCAAATACAATATATTTATATATATGCATATATACCTTTGTATATATTTTTGGGCTGGGCCAACATCAACACTGGATACAAAAAGTCAACCACAAAATATTATTGAAAAAATCGTTCTAGAACACAAAATATACGTTTTTGTGATATGTTAATAACCAGCCAACTTTGGTAAGTAAATAAATATGGATATTCAAAAATCTGTTGTGGCTATAGCCCAGTCTGAAATTCTTAGGCTCTGAGTTCTGGGACAGACAAACTGACAACGGACAAACTGACATGGCTAAAGGGTATCGCCTGATAATGCTTCGAAAACATCCATCTTCTTTGAGTTTATAAGATCGTTGTTGGTAGATACTAACTCTTATTCTGAGGTGAGGCTATGCTTTAAAAATCGTCTGAATTTAAAATAAGATAAATTAACTTCAAGATATGTTTAACTGTTAGACAGAAGTTATCAGAAAAGGATGACGACTGATGATTGACACGTGAGCTTTGGTCCCCTCATCAATTTCCTTTCCCCGTTTACCATGTACATGTGTATTTTCCCTCGGTTCGTGGGCAGAAAATGGTAGAATGTCTTTGAAGAAACCTTCTTGGGCTCTTTATTTTCTGTGTCGAAAAAGAAAAGACCGAAAAAAATCAACACGCACACGACGCCATTAACGTATCGCATAACCCAAACGAGAGCGACAAAGGCAAAAAACTACACAATATGTTGCAAGGAAAGAGAGAGACGAGGGAATTGGATGCTTCAAGAGAGAGAGGGGCATAGGGAGAAATCCCCGTCTGAGTTTTAATGAGAAATGCACGCGTGTACCAATTTTCCTTTTGGGAGTCTGGTGTTCCCGGGAGTTCGAGTTCGACGAGGCCTGTGGAACATGTTTTTCGGGTACCCAGAGACACAGACGGTTTTGTATGTGGAACCTGTTCGGAGATTATGCTTCACAACGTTCTGTAGGTAGCGCTTCAAGAACCGGGTTACCGACTACTACTGGTTTTACCTAAAATTACCTGCCATCTGTATCTGTATCTGTATCTGTATCAGCCGAAAATCACACCTTTAATATAAGCACTTCCCTCACGCTGCCATCTCTGGCGTACGGAATAATGGTCTCACGTTGCAAAGCAAAGAGAAAGGGAAGCACCAAAGTGAAAAATTCTCTTTATTAAACAGCAACAAATTAGAGCTATAATATGGGTCTTAAATGACCTTAAAGTGCCCTTACAGATAGACTACGAACGAGTTTCTTAAATTTACAACATCCCTTGACGTTTGTGCCAAGCTTAAAGGACACCGGAGGAGACTCTGTGGTGGTGGTGGTGTCTTGTGTATCCGCATGCGGCGGAAGAAATTGCGAAAGAGCAGGAGAACGCCCACGCAGACAGACAGGCAGACGTAGGAGAAAGAGGGGCAGAAGAAACAGAAGACAGCGAGAGATAGGAGACCGGCTGGGTTGGATAGCGCGCAGCTGCCTAAGCTCCTTTCCTTCCAATCCTTCCCACACATACTCAATCCGATATTCCCGGGAGAAAAGCAAACAGAGGAGGGAGCGGAGGAAGAAATCTTCTGCGAGGTTTCGGTGCACTCTCTACTGGAGTTATTAGTAACCGGCGAAGATTTATGGGGGAAAGTACGAGTACAATATATTGAAAAGGCAACAAAGTAAGCGGAAACTTTTAAAGCCGCTGATCGACGAAAAGGAGAGACTGAAGAAAGACGGCCAGAAGAACCGCAGAAGAAGTCGAGAATGCCGAACGAGTAGTTAATGTGGGCAGAATGGGAGGGCACAAGGTAAGAAAGATACAGACTGAGAGAAGAAAGCTGAGCTCAGTCTCGCAGAGATTTTCACAAAGACATTGTATTTGCAAGCTGTACAAAATAGTATAATTTTAATACCATTTTGACAAAATATTTCACGAATCTTAAAAGAGTTTTCCACGCTTTGCCCGCTATGTACAAGCAAGTAAGTAAAAGCAGAATAAAGGTGTGTAAGCTGCCATAAATTCCACTAGATTTTAAGATTTTTCAACGTACAATCTTTAGGGTATCATAATTTCCACATCCTGAATTTCCTATTACATTTGATATGGAAAAAGTCACAAAAGAAATTCCACCCAAACAATATTAAACCAATTGCATTAACATTGTTGTGTCCACTATCTTTGTCTGAAATTAATTTCCAACTTTTCCGGCCGATAAGATTAGGGAAATAAAAATAAACAAACAACAGTTGGAAAATCCATATGCATACCCCTATCTCTGGCCAAAGTATTTCGGGGACAAGCAAAAAAAAAAATTAAAAGAATCTCATTAAATATAGGGCTTATCAAGAGCCCAAGAAAGAGCAAAAAATATGTAAAAGTATTATCTCGTTTTGTGTCAAGCCAAACACGACCAAACCAGAACCAGAGATAAACAATTCGCAGAGGGGAAAAACAAAAAAAAATTAGGGGACGAAATTATCACAGAAGATAGAAATAAAAAAAAAACAATAAAAAATATTCCAGAACTGCGATGACGACAACAAGCGAGAAGCGAAAAGCGAAAAGCGACGGAATGGAAAGCGCTAACAACAACAGAAATATTTTTATAAGTCGCAATAAGCGAAAAATAAATAAACCAAACGAACGAAAGAGAAACACACAGAATAATAGGAGAAGGCAAAGGAGGAGCTCGATTGGGAGACAATTGGGGTGGTAATTGCGTCCGATGGAATTTTCAATGAGCGCCGTAGAATTGGCTTGGGAAATACGGAGTGTGTGTGTGTGTGTGTTTGCGTTCGTGTGCCTGAGATATCAGGCAATAACTCATAATAGTAATGAAACCCAAAAAGTAAGCGAATGAAGTAAGGCAGCCAAGCAGAAGGC
Source organism: Drosophila seguyi (assembly GCA_008042675.1). NCBI lineage: Eukaryota > Metazoa > Arthropoda > Insecta > Diptera > Drosophilidae > Drosophila > Drosophila seguyi. Next base: position 23,456 of record VNJU01002275.1, read on the forward strand.
AGAAAAGTTGAGGGCTATGAAAATATCAACACGAATTTAGAGCGATTTTTCCGCGGGGCATTTCGCTGAGACAGACGACATGTTTTGGGCATTCAAACGCAATCGGAACCAGCACGAAGAAGCGGCTAAACAGGACGGAACACAGTCTGGGAATGTCCACGCAAACCCAAATACAAAATACAGCAAATCAACGGAAGGAGAAACGGCGACAAACCATGTGAATTATCGCTCCTCTCTCCTTTCCGCCCGCCCACCTACAAAAAAAAAGTTGCCATGGCGTCTATTGTGATAATCAACAATGAAAAGGAACCGCGGCGGGTGGGGGGATTGCCGGAGAGAGCAGGGCAAACAGAGTGCGATAAGGTCCGACAAGAAGAAGAAGCAGCAGCATTACGGCACGGCAACCAATAATAATAAATATTGCGCCTAGTATATGTATTAATAACAACAGTTTATTTGCCACAGCGCGTGTGTGATAACGATAACTCAAGCAAATCAAGCGATTGTCAAAATAATCGATGAGTGCCATCACACCAGCAAAGTGCAATCAAAGGCCAGGGAAATTGAAAAAATTCCGAGTGAATCACCTGAATTAAAAGTTTAATCAATTGCAAAGAAAGTCGAATTAATTGGCTCGAGTGTTAAGATAATATTTTTGGAAAAAATCAATTTCTACCCAGAATTGTATAAATTTATTTCAACTGCGCCACTTTTTTATGTAATTTTTTTACAAAAACAAGAGTTTCAGACTCTGTGCCTAAACATGTAAGTTATACTGCGACTTTACTTTTAATTTTTTCCAACTCACCTTTTTGACGTTTTCGCTTGCTTGCCGCTGATACTGATGCTGCCGATGATGTTGCAGGTTCCTGCTGCAGAAGTTGCTGCTGATGACGCGTCCCGTCCGCGGATGCCGTTAACGTTAGATCACAGCCGTAGAAGGTCACCGCTCTGGCCGACAGACCCGCTCCTAGTATCGCACCGAACCCCGATACCGATCGCGACACCGATCCTGCTCTTGCTGATCCTGGAAGCCCAACTCCAACTCCAACTCCAACTCCTCCTCCGGCAACGGCGGCGTAGTCAACGAAATCAGACGCTCTCGCCTGTTGGGACGTTTTCATTGGCGCACGCTATCCCGCTCCGGCGTGGTCTGTTCTCGTCCTTGCACTCAGTTGGCTGTCATTTGAGTTATTCTTTCGTTTCCGTTCCGCTCCGTTTGCCTTCCGTTCCGTTCCGTTTGGTTCCGGCTTCTTACAAACTTCGTGTTTGTACAGGAAAATGCAACGACTCCACTGGCGAATTTCAAGGGATCTCATGCAAATTTCTCATCAACTTATTAGGTATGAATATATTTCCATTATTTTCAACTTTCCGCGTAAATCTCGATACGTAGAAATATGTATTTACAGTAATATAACTTGTTTCAAGACATACAATTTATACCAAATTAAAAGAGAATCTGAAATGAAAATGAATAGAAAAATGCGATTAGTTTTAAGAAATACAGGCTGTACTTTGAATGGAATCCAAAATAAATCGCGTACAAAAAAACAGCAACACACATGCAGACACTCGCCCACCTTTGCACACATTTTAGTTTAATTAGTTTTGCGAAATTTTCCATTCAAATATGTTGTCCAAGGAACGGGCGAAAATAAATTATTATCAGACAACAGAGGGGATTCGCTGGAAGACCTTTAAATATTATTTCAGGAAGCAACCAGACCACTGTGCCTGAGATCACTGTAATTTAATATGCTTTTTCGCTCGAATCAGCACTTAAACTGCGCAAAAAGCCGAGTGGAAGATAGAGAGAGGCACAAACTATAAAAACAAGAGAGGCGAGTGGGGGGCGAAGACAAAATTTGGGTGTCGAAAAAAAACAAAATAAAAATAATAATAATAAAGAGAACCACAAAAGAGAGCGAACAAAACAAACACAACAATAACACATTTTTGAGATTACGCACTTGGCCCATTGTACACAGGCACGAAAACAGCGACCCAACACGTACACGCGAACTTCTGGCCCAGACAGATACAGATACACATACACAACACAACCTAACTCTTTTCTACGCACTTTGCTAAAAAATATTCTACAAAGCTCTCGAAATTGAACCTAATTGGCAACTTTCGTTACCAACAAAACCCGAAAAACATCAAAAAAGAATAACGACCAAATTAAAGCAAACAAAAAGCCGGTTCCGAAGCTATTAACGGAGTGTGAGCGGGACGGAGTGTGTGTTATTGAATGGATTTTTGAATTGCAGCTGCTGCTAGGTTCCAATAGAGCCTCAAAGAGATACCTCTTAAAAGGATACTTTGCTTTTCGAAACGAATTCAAGTTAACCCATGGAAGACTTTTCGAATATTTTCAGAAAATACTTTAAGGCGATCTCATAGAAATTGGGCTTAAAGCTGTGACAGTTACAAGTTAATAATGTTATATAGGCAATAGAAAATACATTGTGGGGAATACTTGGAAGAAACAGTAAACGGACAAAATAGGCTATCCCAAGCTAGCTTTCACAATATCGGACTTAAAATTTTAGAGGTGTTTTCAACATGGTTTTTGGGAAGACTCTTGGTAAGTACCAGGTATACCCACAGGCTCACACACTCTTTAGGCTCTTGACTAATACGACGACATTTAGTTAACAACGTCGACGTCAGCAGCGTTGTCAGCGTCTCCGTCCCGGCGCAGACGTCAAAACAAGGGAGAAGAAGAAGGTGAAACCGGGCATAAAACAAGTTTCCACAGCTTCTTGTTGGTATTTTTGTTATTGTCCATCATCATCATCACCATCCCATTTTTGGGTGTAACCGAAATTAATATTTATGTTTGGATGTTGGCTGATTTGTTTGTAGGAAAATTGCAAAACATAAAAGGTTTTCTTTCGTAATATTTTACCGCACAGAAACACACACAAACGAATCCATGCACAAACACGGCCACAAACACCTGCCAGGTGTTTATTTATGCATTTTAATTTCTTTTGCACCTCTTTTCGCAGCTTCCAAGATATATACCCAAGTGTATATATCTTTTCGGTTCCCTTCGGCGGCGGCTTTCTTCAGTGTATACTTTCTTCGGTGGCCTACAGCTTCTGTGTGTGCCAAGCTCTATACAGCTGCCATTTGGGGCGTGCAACGTCTGCTCGCGAAGCCTTTGGTGGAAACTCTGAAGCCAAGACCCGAAACTTTGTTGCCACAGAGCCGGAAAACAGAAGAGAGCCGGCCAGCGCCACTCTCCGCCCGGCTTCTGCGCAAGCCCCAAGCTCTCGCTCTCTATCACACTTCCTTTCTCACTCTCCTCGCACACTTTTCGCCGTGTTGCCGCTCAATCTGCGACTTTTTTTTTAAGCTCTGCCCGGGGGACAAATCGCGAAATTATTTTTGCTTTCCTTAGCCGTGGTTGTTGTTTTGGTTTTTCCTTCATTTGCTACCCAGAAGGATACCAGAGGTATGCATGGGTTGTGGTAGGGCCAAGAAGCCAAATATGAAAAGAAAATAATTCGGCTCCGCTTTCTAGAATAAACGTAAAGGGTTTTGAGAGACAGCAGAACCAGCTTTTAAGCTGATTTTTGTACTAAATTTTTTTTGAAAATAAACATTTTTTTCAGGGGTATTCCCATCGTCGAAAGACTCGCTCCTGGCTTGATTGCTTACGTGGATGTCGCCACCTCGAGCGCCACCCGAAAACAGGGTGAGAAGGGGCTCCTATTTGACACGTAAGGATTTGCGTTGGCAGCGCAAACCAACCAGGGACGGCAGGGGATAAGGGTCTGTCGCTACTAGATGAGAACCGGCAAAAGGGGCACCTTGCGAAATAGTTTATTGTGCTGCGGGAGGGTTGAGGTTGAGGTGTGTGCGAATGGGCCAAAGTGGTTGGATAGCCGGCGGGGCAAAAAAAGAGAGACGCAAAGGCAAAAGTTGCGTCGTGGGCAGACTTAATTACACACAAACACACACACATTTAGAACACGGGATGTGAAAAAGGCTAAGAGTGTGTGGGTGGGTGTGCGACATATTTTTAGCTTAACCAAGAAACCGTTATAGTTTCACCCTCCCTCCGTTTTGGAGGGGCGGCAACAGGGAAAAGAAAATCGAAAGGGTCGAGAGGTGACGCCCGGTGCAAAACTTGGAACTTTCCCTGTAAAGGATCAAAGAAAAACATATGGTTTCCGCCGCAGAACTGAATAATTTTATAGAATTTTGGGTTAACAAAAGGAAAGCGTTATTCGGTGAGAAATGAGAGGTACAAGATGGGAAGCTAAAATCGGGTAATAATTCATTGAAAACTTCAACAATTGCAAGGGAAGCCCTATGGCTTCCTGGCCAGGAATGATTGGATATTCAAATAAGAATAAGAGTTGACATAACCATACCTTTCCATTTCTTCTTTAATTTTAAATATGCTAAATTAAGAGCCATAAACTGGTCTGCCACGGAACCTTTGCTTGAAGTAACATACAAATGTGGCGAAAGCTTGGATAGATTTTCATGCGTTGTCATTGAGCTCTCAGCAGGATGCTACGAGTTCTACGAGTCTGTGGACCCCGCCGCGGGCTTTTCCCACAAGAAGACTCGATTAGGTTCACGCTGTAACTGGTTTAGTGCCAACGTCAGCAGGCAGCTCTATTTTCCCCGATTTTCCACATCCCCCATGACTCACGTCCCTGCCCCTGGAGCGTCAACGCCGCAATTCAATCAGCAATATGGTTGGCAGCCTGGGCATCAATTACAGGCCAATAAAGCTACCGCCGCCCCTTACTGCTCCATTTCCCCCACCCCACTCCAGTAATCTCGTTTGGTAAACTTTCCAAACAGCTGTTGGGCGAGTGGCAGCGCGAAGGGGTTCGGAATCGCGGGAAGCGGGAAGGAGAAAGCATGGAAGGGGTATGGAAGATCGTGGGAGGAGCCCACCTAACATATGGAAGCGTCGATGGGTTTTTTTTCTGTCTTGTAAGCTCTAATTGACAGCTGCCAAAGTGCGGGAAAAAGAGAGAGAGTGGGGCCAGCTGGGAAAACCCACAAGCAGTTATACACCTCCTTTCCCCTGCCTCGTTAAAGTTGTGCAACAATTTCCCTTTAAATGATTTACATAAAAAACCCCTCTACATCCTTCTGTCTCTTTCTTTCGGTATCCTTCGCATGAATGAGCAAACAAGGCTTTGCTCTCTCGCTCTCTCTATGTCCTGCTGAGAGCGGGCAAGGGAAAGAGAGAGCACAACAGCCGGCGGCGGTTTCTTTGATGAGTCGACAAATGCCGAGTTGGTTGAGGTTCATGATTATGATGACGCAGCGTCACAACAGGACGACCATACTAGCTAGATTCTGATTATACAAAATACTCATTAAAATTGAACTTTAAAAGCTTTCAAATTTTTACAAAATGAAAACAGAAATTTTAAAATATTACAGAATATGGAATATTTTGAAATAAATGAAAATATGTTAACAAAAGACAAAGCTTTTTTTTTTATTAATTTCCCTATCGTTTCTTTATAAAAAGCTATTTTTAGGGCTTCGAGTTATTTGCAAACTTTTAAAGGATTTCCTTTTATAGCAGATTTAATCTGAAATGTGCTAAACTGGCAGCACTGTAAGAGGACGAAAAGAGGGCTAAAGAGAGAGCAAAGGCAGGAAAAAGAAAAGGGGGGCCGAAGTGTAAGGGAGTGATTTCCTTTTGCGAGCTGTTGTTTTCATTTTGTTTTGATAATGCAAAGAGCAGGAAAGGAGAAAACGAGTTGGCGATAAATCCCAAACAATAAGGGAACCCCAACCCAAAATAAAATAAAGTCCCCAAGCGTAAATAGAGATTTGAAAATTTTGATATTTTATACAACAGCAAAAATTGTATTAATTATGTTTGTTACTTGTTACTTTTAAGCCCCCTAAGATAATTTAATATTTAAATAATTTTATGATTGATTTCAGGACTAATGGTATAAACCAAGAAAGATTTTGGTACTATATGGGCCTTACAGCCTTAAAGAAAAAAAATCAGTTTGCAGATATGTTTAAATGTTGTTCCCTAGTTTTCAATAATAGTTTTTAAAAGAAAAAACAATTATTTTATATACATTTTCTTTTGGTTATATTTTTTTAAGTCCAGCAAAAAAGGAAATAATACTTTTTTTCTTACAGTTGAAGTTCCCGTGTAATTAAGAAATATTGTATCTGCATATCTATAAGGAACATAATAATAGTATTCCAAATAGGGGTTCTCTTGTGGTTCCATTGCTAAAATTTAGTAAATGGGACATAATTCAAATACACCTTTTAGCTGGGGAATTTCATCACAAACATCCTTCATGAGCAGCGAAAAAGGGACACACAAGTCAGGGGTCGGAGGGCAGATACGCACCCGCATCCGCATTCGAGAAAACACTGGGGAAACTTTTCTGTTTTCCCATATGAAAAACACAGAAAAAGAAAACACCCCCAGCAAACGGGGTTCATTTTTGGCCCAAGTAAATTGTTAATAACAAAGGCAGTCTAAAAACACAAGTTCCAATGGAGAAAACAAGTTAAAGATGCAATTGAAAATTGTTTCTCTCTGTCTATCTCGTTTGCTTTTGCTTTTTCTCACTCACACTCGCACGCACACAAACACACACACACACTACGTGCGCTACTTTGAGTTCATCGTTTTTAATTCATTTTCGAGAGTTTCTCTTCTCTCTGCTTCTTCTCCTTGTTCGCTCAGCAAACACAACAAAAAAACACACGCCACACACACACGCACACGAGACGTGGTAATTGAATATTTCACATTTTGCTCACTTCTTAGCTTCATTGACGATTTAAATATCGTGAAAACTCTTGATTATAAAAAAACACTCGCCATGGCTATACTTTCTTTCCCGTTTTCACACCCGCGCACGTAAAACACCAATTTCTCTACTTTTCGCTGTACCGATGTACTTTGTGTTTTTCATCCGCGTCCATAGAACAGTATGACCGAACCGCGCGAAGGTCATTATCCGTCAACTTTTATTTGATAGGAAAGCGTCTGCAGTATTTTTTCCGATATCTGGTCATATTTAGGGGATTTATATTATAAATCTAGGAGAAAAACCGTTGATCTGGGAGCACTGGTTGATAATATATTAAAATATCAATCTATCGATATTTTTTCTAAAGACGATATATTTATATCACGATTTTTTTGTGTGCCCAAATACAAAAATTGCGATGTTTCGCCTGTTCAGCGCATTATTCAAACTGAATCTGAATTATCAGTTCCAATTAGACGGCTGAATCCCAAACAACCTCTGCATATTTGATATATTCATAGCATATTTGTGACAATTTGGTAGGAGTTTCATTAAAATTCAGTCGTTCAGTAGAAACAGTTATGCCATCCCTGGATGCTCAAAGAACCAGTTACCAAGTCAGCTGCTAGTCAAAGTACAAACATTTACACTGCTATTTTCATTTCAAAATTTAGCTTTAATCTCAGGACCGAAAACTGTTGCAAAAAAAAACAGTTTTACTATTATTTACCAAATCATGACGCCAAATAACTGCATTTTCTGTAATATATCCATCGGCCAGGAATCTGAAACTGTTTTGGAGATCGAAACGGATGAGTTTGTAATTTTCAAGGATATTAAGCCTGCGTCACAGCATCACTATTTGGCAGTGACTAAGCAGCACTTTCCGAGCCTTAAAGAATTAGACAAGTCCCACCACGACCTGGGTAAGTGTCATTAGACTACGAGTCTAATTAATATTCTTAATTTTGTACTGTTATTTCACAGTCACACGGCTGGAGGAGGCCCTCAGGGAGTTCTTGGTGGGGAAGGGGGTGTCCAGTGGGGACATATTATTTGGATTCCACCTGCCGCCGTTTATCAGTGTGCGCCACCTTCACATGCACGCCATTGCCCCGCGCTCGGAAATGGGCTTCCTATCCAGATTAGTTTTTCGGCCGTCGTCGGTATGGTTCAAAACGGTCCGTATATTCTTTTTATTACTATCCACTATGCCACTATCTAATCTAAGCTCTTTAATTATAGGCAGAAGAGGCGCGCTTGTATCTGGCGGAGAAGGAAAGTTTACAGTCGAATTAAAGGTTCTTCGGACTTTAATGCAAAAGTGGAATATTCAAGAAAGTGCCAATAAATACTAAAGATTCATCAAATTATAGCTTAAACATTAGTGTATATTTGCATAGAAGTTGTTCTCGCCGATATAGTCCAATATATTATTGATTTAATGCCAGGGGTTGGTTTGTCCAGTAATAATCGAAGCGGTAGCGAAAGATCTAGATCTGGCTTAAATTCTGGTAAAGTTGAGGCTGAGTTTACGGGGCGACTGCTTAACTAACAAAAAGTGACTGAAGCTCAAACCTGTTCCTGCTCGGGCAGAAGCTGCTGGGCCGTGGGGCGAACGCCTGTGATGGCCTCGATCTGCGAGTAGAGGGAATCGCGCTCCTCAACCAGGCTGGCGTACTTCTGCTGCAGCTCCTTCTCGCGGTCCATCTGGCGACGCACATCCTCCTGCAGAGACTCGAGGCGACGCGGCACAGCGATGCCCTCCTGCTCGCCCAGGAAGCGGAACGTGGACAGTGATACGGTGTTCTGTTCGATCTGGCCGTAGGTGTCCTGGAGCTGCTTGATCAGCACTTGGGCGCGCGCCTGATAGCCGCCGGTAAGGATTTTGAGCTTCTTCTCGATCTTGCCGCAGCGTTTGGCCTCCTTGGCCATGTGTCGGCGGTTCGTCTCCAAGCGCTTCTCGGCCGACTCCAGGCGATCCTTCTTGCTGGCCAGATTGGCGCGCGTATAGCGGTGCTGCGAGGGCAGGTAGAGGACCTGGCCGAGGCACTCCTGCCACACCTGAGCGTAAACGTCCAGCGGCAACTCGCCGTGCGACATGCGTTCCTTGACTACTTCCATTTCCTCGTTGAGCATCTGTCTGGCCTTGGCCAGCTCCTGCTGCGATATGTCCTCGTACGGATTGGCCTTGAAGTAGCTCTGCAGCTGCTCCAGCTTGTGCTGCGACTGTCCTGGCACGGGATCCTTGACCGAGTCGTACACTGCGGGAGATGAGGGAATAGGTATGGCGACTTTATCGGGAATAACAGGATATACTCACACTGCATGGTGATCATCTCGTGTTTGATTAGCTCTTCGGCCTGCTGCTGCTCCGTGAGGTTCTGCTTCTCGGACTGAGGACGCAGGATCTTGGTGTTGACCTCGGTGGGCCTTGGGAGGCTGCGTTGGATTACCTGCGAGCGCTTCTCCAGCTCCCGCTTTCGACGCGCCTCCTGCTCGGCCAGCAGGCGGGCATCGACGTCTGCCTGATCTTCCACGGCGGGTTCCGTACTGACCTCCATCGGCTCGCTGTCCTCCTGCTCGGGCACCACGATCTCGTAGTCGTTACGCGGAGCGGGCAGCGTCGACAGGCCCTCTCGCAGTGTGGACTTGAGCTGCTTCTGGTAGTTCTTATATACGACCGGCGTGTCGGTCACACCCATGCTCTCCTCAGAATTAATACTCAGCTTGTCCCGCACAAAGGCCGGAGTGTTAGCGGCCCCCGGAGCCGCGGCACCCTTCGCCGGAACAAGGGCGCCGGACGAGGGCGTGAGGAAGCCCCCGGGCGTGGCTGCTCCGCCCTCGCGCTGCGTACGGAATGGCGTGGCAATCACCGTGTTGGGCGTGGCAATAGAGGCCGCCTTGGGGAGGACACCGGAGAAGTCGGACTCATGCAGGGGAGTGTTCAGACCACCCTTAAGCGGCGTCTCCGTGTGGGTGAGGGCCATCATGTTTTGGGCCTCCTGCATGATGCGGTCGGTGTAGGGAGCCGGCGTGCGCGGTGTAGCCGTCACCTGCGGTGTGATGGAGTAGTCTGCCAGCAGGGCGTCTGTCGTCTCTATGCCGCTCTCGCCGGCGATCTCCTTGGCCATCTCGCTGGCGCGTCCCAGCTTGACCACCTGCTGCAGCTCCGTGTCGGAGATTTGCGGTGTTGGCAGCACGAGCTTGGAGCGCTTGCGCTCTGGCTCCATATTCTGTAGCATGGCGCTGGGAACCTCGTTCTCCTTGCGCTGCTTCAACTTTTGCTTGTCGCGCTTGCGCTCGCGCTCCTCCTTCTCTGAGCGCAGCTCCCCATCCAGGTCCTGCTGTCTCATCTTGTTGAAGTCCGGCTCCTTTTTCTGCAGGTGCTCCTCTGCGGTATCGTAGAAGCCCAGGGCAGGACGCTTTTCGAATGGAATCTCTGCGTTATAGTCGATGCCCTTGATGCGCTTGCGGTTCCCGCTTCCGATGCCGGCGGCGCGCAATTCGCGTCGCTTCTGGAGCGTGGCCAAGCGACGTGCCTCCTCCAGCTGCTTCTCGCGTGCCTTGCGTTTGGCCTTCTTGCCCTGTGTGTTGGCCAGGCGGGCTCGGGCTTCGGACAGCATCTCAAGCTCGTCCTCGTCCATGTCTTTGGGATCCGGCCGCGCCGGCTTGGTCTCAGGATTGGGGTCAATTTCGCCTGGCTTAAGCTTGCGCGGATCATCCATGGTGTCCTCGCCATCCTCCTTGCGCTGGGCCTGGTCGCTGTAAGGTAAAAGTTAGTGATTATTACTGATCTTTGGAACTTATTCCTGGGCTAATAATGGACTTGGACTCACAGCAAGTACTCGTAGCGCTCCAGGCACTGGGCCGCCGTGCGTCCAATAATCGGGGCTATAGTTCGCCACTGCGTCGGCATCAGCTTGGCCAAATGCAGCAGCTTTTCATCTTCCTCGCGCGACCATTCGGTCTTCTTGATGCTGGGATCCAACCACTCGTACCAGCGGGCCTTGCACTGTTTCGCGGATTTCCTGTGCAGCAGCGATGCAATCCGGCTCCACTGGTTTTTGCCGTACTTCATTACCGCCGCCTTCAGAATCTCATCCTGGGGTTGGGATAGTCGTTAGAGGTGCTAAAAACAGGCAAATGCATAGCCACTTACCTCAGTGTTGCGCCACACGCCGCCTTTGATCATAATTCGCGGCATCTTGGCTTAATTTACTTAATTACAATCACAAAAAATAAATATTTCACTTTTTCTTAATCGTGGTTCACTAGAGATGGTCACTTGTTCGATAACAGCAGCCGGTTAGAGATGATATTATAGACAATATCGATGATCAGGCAGCGCCGGGGCTCGTGAGACTCGTAGCGTTGCCATGCTTTTCGGTCTGGGGGCGGCGCTGCCAGAGTTTAGCTGAAAACAGCTGTTCTGCTATCAGTTGAACACCAAAAAAGTTTTTGTCTCTGCGTAATGTAAATTGTAATGCGGAATTGACGGCGCCGCCACCGGAAACCCGAAGACTGGAACCTGGAGCCAGGACCACGGAGCAACAATGAGCGATGCGGCCTATCCAGGCTTTTTCGGCGGCAGCAGTAGCAGCAGCCAGGTGAGCAGCCCGCGAGTTCCTTTGGCCACAAAACCACGCCGTGTGTCTTCCAGCTGCACTTGCTCCCGCTGTCGCACCCCCAGCACGCGCCGCACCAGCACCATTACCAGCTGCAGCTCCAGCTCCAGCAGCACCCGCACCCGGACCTTTCGCTCTCCACGCCGGTTCACGCCCAGGAGCACGACTCGACGACCTTCAACGGCTTCTTCGACGACGAGCTGGGCATCGTAGGCAACGCTTCCGCCGCTTCATCAGCGGCACCTGGGAACACAGCCGCTACCGCTGTCTGGCTGCCCGATGGAGACGCAACGGCAGCGCCGCCCCCACCGCCGACGGAGGGCATTCCCTTTGTCCAGATCCACACGACGGATCTGCAGCAGCAGCCGGAGAAGAGCTACCGCAACGGGTTTCGCCGGCGCACCGCCGAGATCAAGTCGGAGGCGGAACTTATTAAGTCGGAGCTGGCGGAGGCCGCCGCCAAGGAGCGTCTGAATGCCACGCCAACGCCGCCCACCCGCAACTCCAGCTGCCAGAGTGTGGAGGGCAAGGCTAATGGCTCTAATGGTCCGCCTCTGATCCTCCGCTGCCCCAACTGTCCCTTCCTTAGTCTTTGCCAAGTGCGGTTGCAGCAGCACCTGCACCTGGCTAGCTGCTATGCACTGAGTGAGCAGAGGAGAACGTGTCCGGGTGAGGCATGCTCGTGTCCTTCGGGTTTACCTTTTCATAATCTTCGTATACTCTCCGTCAGGCTGCTCTAACGTCTTCTACAGCAGCGATGCTCTTAGCCTGCACCTCAGCCTGGATCACCAAATGGAGGACGACGAGATACCTGCGCTGCTCAGCGAGAAGCCCAGCGAAGTCCATGCCAAGAAGCAGGCGCAGACCCAGATACGGGGCCAGAACGTAAGCCAAAACCAGCCCAAGAGCCGCATCTTCATTAAGAGCGTGGACTGTCTACGGGAGCCACAGCAGCAACAGGTGAACGTGAACTCCCTGCCGGATTTCCCGCCCCTGATGTCAGACAGCGGCTGTACCGGCAACATTCTGGACCTGCTGGAGGGCGTGGCGGTGGGTGCATCGCCCAGCGAACAGGCCATGCCGCCGGCACCTGCGAGTGCATCAGCACCGCCGCCGAAACCCAGCCAGAAAATCTCTATTAAAAGCGTCGACGTGCTCAGGGAGCCGGCGCTGCTGCCCTTTGACTTCCAGCTGTCGAATCAGTCGCTCATCCCGGCCGACAGCAGCATGCTTGACGTGCCAGTCGTAGGTGTGGTGCCCGAGAAGCCGCGGCATCCAAAGATTTACATCCGCAACGTTGATATCCTTAAGGAGCCAATGGTTTTGCCATCCGCCTTGCCTGCAATGGGTTTCAACGCTAGCCTCCCGGCTGCAGTGGCTCCGGGGAATCCAGAAACAGTACCGACCGACGGAGGAGGTGGAGGTGACGTCTTTCAAGCAGATCCCCTGCTCTCGCCCACTTGCCCGCTGCCGGGATTCGAACCAAGCCTCGCGCCCTTGGCCCAAATGTGCTCGGACGTCTTTCCCTTTGACTCTGTTCTCAGTGGGAATGGAGGAGCGGTTTCCGGACTAGACAACACTCGTTTCAGCGCTCTGGACCTTGACTTTGGCGTGGACTTTGTTTCGGACGAGACTCCGCCGCCTCCTCCGCTACCGCCACCTCTCAATGGAGGCCCCATGGAGCCTCCAATGTCTAGCATGGGACCTCAGCCCGTTCAGATGGAGCACTACATGGCTCCCACGGCTGCTGCTGCTCCAATCACGACCAAGCAGAAGATCTTCATCAAGAACGTAGACATTCTCAAGGCCCCGCAGAGAGGAACGCTGCATCTGCGAACCGTGGACGAGCTGAACCTGATGAACCGCACCGAAGTGGAGCACCTCATAGTGCCCAATCTGGAGCCTATGGCAGCCATGTCGATGATGGAGCTGTCGGCCGTGGAGCAGCATCAACAGCAGCAGCACCAGCAGCAGCAGCCACTGGAGCTGGATCCCCAGTCGCTGGGCGACTTTCAGCCCTCCATCAGTGGGAGTTGGCCCAGCGAGGATGGCTACGACCTGGCCGAGGACCTCGAGGGCTGGCCCTGGATGGAAGAACCTGTGCCAGATGCTGGAGTTTCTGCACTCGCCACACCTAACGAGGTGGCAGGAGGAGAAGGTGTGGACGCACCGCAACTCGAGGGCTTTTCACACGCTGCTGAGGATCTGCTGGTTAAAGATTTTCCGCAGCTGTATGTCTCGCCTCCGGAGGAGTTTCAAGGCACAGGGGCAGAAGTAGGAGCAGGAGGCGGTGCAGTTGTGCCACCACCTCTGCTGCCCGTTACAACATCTGGTGGGACGCCAGCGGCTGCTCAGAGCACAACTCTGAGCAGCTTGCCGGTTCCTCCACTCGTGCCTTTGGCGGCGGAAGCCACACCAACGCCGGCGGAAAAGCCCGGCCGCATATATGTTGCCAGCAATCTTCTGCCCGCTGCTGTGGAGCCACCAATGCCTGGAGGAACTTCTGTCCGCGGTCGGCCCTACGGGGCCAAGCATTCAGGCGGCAGTGCAGCGCCAAAGAGGAGGCCACCGCAAGGCTCCAGCCAGGCGTCCGAGGGCGGCAAATGCCAGGTGGAGGGCTGCATGTTCCGGTTCAAGTCGCCAGCCACCCTGGAGTATCACGGCAGGTGCCACAACGGGCTGCCCAGCTCTAGCCAGCCAATGGTCTGCCCGGAGTGCAAGTCGAGCGACTTCAGCAACTGGAACTGCCTGCACACGCACCTGTGGCGCACCCACCAGATCGACATGGAGCTGTACTGTTGCCAGCTGTGCAGCTTCAAGACGCCCATCTACTCGCGCCTGGTCAACACGCACGCCAAGATCCACTCGGAGGAGCGCAACTACAAGTGCGAGCAGTGCGGCAAGGGCTTCAAGAACACCAAACAGCTGAAGAACCACCGACGGCTGCATCGCACCCAGGGGCTGGGTATGGGCAAGCATGGGCAGGCAGATCAGGATCAGCAGCAGCAGCAGCAGGGCTGCTCCCTCCCCGGTGCAGAGGCCGCTGTGATGATGCACCGCTGCGAGGATTGTGGCGCGGCTTTTAAACAGCGGAAGACCCTGAGAGAGCACCTGTGCAAGGAGCGCAACGAGCAACTCGAGTGTCCCGAGTGCCAGCGCGTCTTCGGGTCAAAGAGCAGCTTACGGCTGCACCTGCGGACGCATCAGGAGCGAAAGCGGTTCCGTTGCGACATCTGTGACCACGAGACGAGCGATCACAATGCATTTCGGCGGCATCTTGGTACGCACAAGGAGCACAAGCGCTACTCCTGTCCCCACTGCGACTTCAAAGCCATCCAGAGCACCGCCTTTCGGGTTCGTATCCGCACAGGTCTTTATAAACGTTTCCTTACTTGTTATTTCTCTCGATATAGATACACCTCCAGAAGCGCCATCCCGAGCAAGAGCTGTCCTCGATCATATACAAGTGCGACCAGTGCAGCTTCACCAGCATCAATCAAGGCCTGCTGCAGGTTCACCAGGCCAAGCACGAAGCATCAGGATCAGCTCCAGCTCCAGCTCAAACTCAAGCTCAAGCTCAAGCCGCCGCTACAAACTCCTCCCAGATCAAGGTAGAAAACCAGGTGGTGCACGCACATTCCAGTACAAAGATGGACCTGCAGGCTGCTTCCTAAGGGGGAGAACCCAAAGAACCCATTTGTACATATTTTAGGAAAGGTTTCTTTGGGAGATTTAACAAATACACACAAAGTGCCGCTTAGTTTTTATCGTGAAAGAGTTTTATACCAAAATCGAAGAGAGAGAGGTCTATTCCGAGAGGGAATTCTTCCAACAACTTCCAAGGACTTCTAAAAAACTCATGTGTCTTTTAATTTTATGACTGAAGCCTTCTTCCTGGTTTTGGTAATAATATATTTAAACGTCTGTCCGTCGATCTTTATAAACCAAGTCCGTTTCTTTCTTTGTCAAGTAATGCTTCCCCTAATGTTACTGCCCTCTCGATAGGACCTCCCTCTAAGACTTTGGCCTACACCAAAGATGCATATATACATTGGAACTTTTTTTTTCTGTTTTGTTTCTGTACATATTTACTGTAGTTCATTAAGAATCTGTTACTGTACATATGCAATGTATATACATATATAAAGGTCGATCGGTAAAGGTTTTGTATCAAATTCGATATACTTTTTTTCCCTTAGCCTTGGCCTTCCATTAAAGTCGTCGTGTGACGCGAATATCAAGAAAAAATACATTAAAAACCTATTAAAAATTTTTAACTCTATAATTTAATTCATTAAAACCTAAGGGAAAGGTTTAAAGGAATTGATATGACTTATCTGAGTCTCATCTGGAATGGAACGATATAAAACACTGGGTTTGGGCTTTCTGAAACTTCGCATCCGAGGCAAACAGCCGTATTAGCAGATAGTTGGGGCCCATCGCCAGCGTGAAGGTCAGAATTCTCTGAAAGTACCAAGAAAAATCGGTTATAGTATTAATTTTGTAATAAAATTTAAAACTCGCTTTTATATTTAATATTTTTTTAAGCCTTTAATGGAAGAAACTTTCTTTTTGCTTTTATACAAAATTTAATTACAGTTTTCGCTCTGCCTTTGTTTTTTGCTTTCATTTCGGTATTTTGTTTTGTGTTTTTTTTAGCTATCAGATTCATTAAATATACAATAGGGAGGAAACGGAGTTAGACGAACGTTAGCAGAACTCTTAGAGATACTATAACCGAGTCAAAGAGCTGATCCGGAGTCGCTTCTCGTTTACAGATAAATCCTAGGACCTACAGGAGGAAGCATTTGATATGTTGTAAAAATGTCTTTAAATATAATTTATATGTATATAGAGGGATACTTTATATTATAATGAGTTAATTCTATATACGCGCGTGTCTATGTGTCGGTAAAATTACAATTTATTTAAATAATTAATAACAAGAGAGAGGGTTAGGTTCAAGCCGTTCCGTTCGCTCTCCTCCAAGCCTGGGTTTCATGCGTTATGTGTTTCCGGTTCCTTGGCACTCTATGCAAGTCTTAGTTTATTTAGTTAATTTTAATTAAGTTTATCCTTAGTTGCTACTCGTCGCTAGTTACTTGTTACTTAGTTTGGGTGTTTAATTCAATTGCGTTGAGTATTCTTGCGTATAATTTCATTGGGTGTGTCTCAGTGTGTGTGGTGTTTGTTTCATAATTTACAGACTTAAAATTATTTAACAACATTTAATGTTTCATTTAACGCTCTATGTCTAGTCTAGCTCTTAAGGATTGCTAGTGGGGGGGAGTGCCTCATCGTCAGGGGATGACCTCAGGGGACAAGAAACCAATTTCTCGGACCTGGTACCTAGCTCTATCTATCCCGGATTCCCCTTCCTGGCGCTGAAGAACATCCTGGCCACCTTGCCCAGCGCCCCCACAAAGTCCCACCTATCGCCGCCCGGCGCCTGGCTCTGTCTGCCATCCTGGTACTGATGCTGCTGTTGTTGCTGGAGATTGTGGTGGTGCTCCTGATAGGAGTGGGCCTGACCCTGATCGTCTAGCACCTAGGAGGGCGTGGAGTACCAACCGCTGGTCGGGCTGCCCTTGTGGTACAGATGGAAGCTCGAGTGCGGCGCAAAGTACTGCGGCTGGTCCAGGTTGCTGTAGGTGACCCCGCCCTCGGTGGTGGTGGTGGTCGACGGGTGCATGGTGGCCGTGTAGGCCTGCGGCTTTAGGGGCAACGTCGCGGGCAGCACTCCTCCGTCTCCAGATGTCGTTGCATACTGGCCTCGGAGCGGATCGGGGGCGTAGTCGTAGCCACCGCCATTGGAGGTGAGCACGGGAGCCGCCTTGCCCGGCTGATTCGAGTCCCGCGGAGACACTGAGCTGGGCGGGGTCATGGCGTTGTGGTAGTCGATGGAGCTGTGATAGCCGCCGTAGGTGGACACCAGATTGGTGAAGGCATCGGCAGAGGTCTTCTGGCCGCCGCCGCCGGGATGCCCGCCAGCCGAGGCGGCCGAGTGCAGCTGCAGGTATTGGTTCTCGTACGAGGACTCACTGCCCGGTGGCGTGGGCAAGGGTCCCGTCTGCTGGTCCCCGTAGAAGACACCCGGGCCGACGCCGGTCGGCGTCTGACGAGCCGTGGCCCGGATCACGCTTTCCCGGTTCGCGTACAGCTGCCGGAGGAGCGCCGTGGCGGGCATGGGCGCCGGCGGCTGCTGGTATGGCGTGCCAATCCACTGAATCGTGCTGCTCTTCTCGTTGGGATCCAGCTGCTGCTGCTGCTGCTGCTGTTTGAGCAGAGAATCTGCGCTAAAGTCAGTGCTGGGGGGTGGGGCCACGGACACCGCCACCGGTGAAGGCAGGTGCTTGGACATGGCGTGCTCCAGGTCCTTGACAGCCGAGTCCGCCGCCGAAGAGGCGGTTTGCTGTTCGTCCACGATCGAAGGCAGGCGGCTGCGGGGCTGCTGCTGCTGTTGGTCGCGCTGCTCCATGGCCGGCAGCTTGGGCAGTGGCTGCTCTGGCATCGCCTGCTCCTGACGTTCCTGATCCTCCGCCTGCTGGGCCGCCTTGGTCTTGCGCTTTCGCTTGGTGTTAGCCCCACCGCTTCCGGCGTTGGTGGTGCTGCCGTTGGGCGTGGCTGCCGACGGCACTGGCGTGGCCACCGTGGTGGGCAGCACGCCCACACCGGCATCGATCTCCACACCGAGCGGCGTGGGACTATCCTTGATCAGGCTGAGGCTATTCATACTGCTGCCGTGCGAGGCCGCTGCACTGCGTCCTCGGCCGCGGTGCGAATGCCCATCGGGATCTGTCTTCGGCGAGTTGAGCTTCATGTCGCCGGCACTTAGGTGCGAGTTGCCCTCTCCGGGGGCATCGCCGCCCGGTGAGCCGCTGCTCTTATCGTTGCCCAGGCTCTCCTCATGCTTTATGCTGTCCACGCTGGGCTCCAGCTGGCAGCAGTCAAGGATCAGGTTTTCGTTCTCCCGATTGCTGCGAATATAGAGTAAGGCATAAGTTCGGTTTTGCTTTTGAGGTAATTCAAGGGGGGAACCCACCTGATCACATAGTTTACGCAAATGATATTCTGCTCATCGGCGTTCTTGGTGCTGCAGACGACTGTGGCGCAGGTCTGGAGCCAGGTGTACCCGCCACTCTTGTTCATCAGTCGGTAGTATCCGGTCAGGACCTGACCCTTCTCGATCACTGCACAGAGAGGGAGAAATTTATATTTAAAGATTTTGGTAGATTTTTTACAATTTTATGGATATGGAAAATAAATATACTCACGATCCGTGTGGCTCTTGCGCAGGCGGTTGGCGTCCTCGGCGTGACACAGCGAGTACAGACTCTTGTTGACCAAATCCTCCGGCGTGTAGTCCAGCAGATCGGAAACCCTAAGGGAAGGCCATCCGTTATTAGTTGGAAGAGCGTTCAAAGTATATAAAGTATAGGTGGTGGCTTACCTCGGCTCACAGTGTGCCACTCGGAGGTCAAAGTTCACCCGGGTCACAAACATATCGCACTCCAGCCGAATCTCATGCACCGAAGGCGGCGGCAGGGCAATGGCCAAAGCCACCATGCCAAGGAGCGGCGGCTGCGACTTGCGGCTGTGGGAGAAGGTGTACTGGGGGCGCAGCTTGCACAGCAGAAGGACCACCTGGAATGGGTCCAAGAACGAGGCCAAGATATGATTAGTTCGGGCATCGTAATCCTCGGCTCCTCTCAGGGAAGGCCAGCGAACTTAACGTGGTGTGCTGAGCGAAGAAGAAGGAATTCTGAAGGTTTTTGTGGCAAAAAAAGATCTTTACACTCAGGTAAGTTCAAGTATTTTCATCTTTTAATATAATAATGTTTAAATATAATATTTAAAATATTTAAATTTAATTTAAAATGCCCAAAGGTAAGCGAGGAAACATGTAAAGTTCAAAAGTCATTGGATGTAGGTTTTTTGTGAATTGTTTTAACATTTTAAAACATATTTTTGGAAGGTACTTGTGGCCTCTATATTGTTAATTTTTAATCTTAAGCTTTAAAGTTTTATTTTATCTAAACAAAAATTTGAAATATTTATAAGACACCGTTTTTTATTTTGTTTTAGCCAAGTGTAAAGACTTTCTTGTTCAACAAAACAAAACTGTAGAACCTTGTAAGTAGAGCTTATGTGGTGATTGCGCTGATGGATGGTGGATTGATTGATTGATTGGTGGATGATTGAAGCAGCTTCCGCACTAGTTATTCGATACTGATCAATCTAAAATCAGTCTGTGGTGGCTCTGCCATTCTTTTCTTTCTGATCTTTTCTCTTTTTTTTAGCAAACACAAAAATTATGGCCGAAATAGTTGGTAACAAACTTAAAAAACGAATTGCTCAGTAAGTTAGTAATTTTGTTTTGATTTGGATTTTGATTTAAATTTTGCTATTAGCAGTCTAGCATACAAACGTACTGATTTCAATTGATACGTACCGAATAGTTTGAGCCCGGATTCTTAACGTTTTTAGCATTGATCGCTGAATTAGCGTTAGCATTGTTATTAGCGTGGTTGCAATTGCTCGTTGCATCGCTGGCCTGTAGATAAGCAGTGGATGGGATGGTAATACGTAATACTTTCTGTACAAATGCAGGTTACACAACACAACTTCTAGGCTTCTAGGGTTAGTCTCTTACTCCCTTACACGCTACATTCAAAGAAAAACGTAACTTCCCCCAAAAATATAACTATTCGTTAGCAAAATGGCTACAAAAAAACAATAATAATAATAATAAAAACAAACAGAACAAGGGGGAAACCAGTCGGGGATAGCAGCAGGACTTCGGATAGGAAGCAGATCAGTTGGAACTAAGGACTCACCCGATATCCCGAGGACTTGAAGTGGCAACCGCGCTTGGTCAGCGTCGACTTCATCCGCACACAGAAGCTCCGGTCGTAGCCCTTGTAGCCGCTGGTGGAGGCCTGGGTCATGGAGGCGGCCACTGGAATGGTTTTGGAAAGGATTTCGAGGATTAGTTTAAGGCCTTGCACGGTGATAAGTATTTTTCTCTGGATCGGAATGTCAGGAAAATAAGTTGGATTTTGGCATTTAGTATTAAGTATCAGTCTTCTTCGCCATGGAACTCTCCTCCCGAACAACCCCTTTTGAAGGATATCAGGTTGACGACCGCCCCCCCACAGGAGTTCTCCCCGCTCCTGGTCTTTGGACAACTCGGACTTGACTCACCGTCGGGATTATTCGTACCGTGTGTGCCGCTGCCATCGTCCGAGGCTCCGGATGTGGGTGAGGCCATGCCCGTTCCTGAACCGCCGCCTCCACCAGAGCTACCACCTCCGCCACTGCTGCCTCCGCCGCCGCTTGTCAAACTCAGGCCCAGCTGCTCGGCAATCTCCGAGTGATCCGCCTGGTGGATATAATCGAAAATGCTGCTGCCCGTCATCTCCACTTGCGACAGGCCCAGGTAGATGGACACCGTTTCCGAGATGTACAGGAAGCGTCCGTCCGCCGCCACAGCCAGGGCGAAGCCATCCAGCGACTGGAAATGGGAGGGGGGGTTTTCGGGATTAGCATATCGTCATGACGGCGAACCCTGCGATGTGCTTACCTGCAGTATGTGGGTGCCCTGATGTTGTTCGAACAAATCAACGGCGGGACTGCGACGAATGGCGGCACCTGGAGAGAAAGTGGAGGCGGGGTTTAGTTTTGGAAGGGTTGAAAAGTATGCACAGGAAAAAATATGTCATAAGAAGCTAATTACAGTCATCTAGGAGCAAGTTATTCCTTTATATAATGTTTATACAGCTGCATTTCCATTGTTAAAACCCACAAAGTGCCTCTCAGAAACACCTTTATTTTCTAAATTTGATTAGCACTTGCTTAGGACGGTCGAAAATAAATAAATACATAAATAAATAAATATTTCTGCCTCCCAGGAAGCATGTGTTTCGGTACCCCCTTGAGTTATGGCTCACACCCAGACCTCGAACCCCTATTTGCCACCCAAAAATCCCACTCAAGTGATCACTCCCCCCCAGTAACCCAAGGAGCAGACAACAGGAACTAGGCGGATAGCCGCAGGGCATCGTAAATACCAAAACGGACATTCAATATTTCCTCAGCTGATGCCCAGCCACACATCCAGCTGAGAAGGAGGCGTATATTTATTTAATTCAATTATAGAATTTTACGATTATGGACGACGACGACTGACCGGGCCGAGTCATAATTCGCACAAGTGCAAATCGAAGGGCCCCTCGGACCATTTCAAATATTTCTCCCCGCAAAAATATATATGTTCTCCAATCGAGAGCGATTCCCCAGCGACTTGCAGCGGTCGACGCGCTAAGTTGGCAAACAGTTTCCGCTTCCGCTTGGACTCTGCCATATGTGGCTGTGCCTGCCTTAATGACCTTCCACCCACCGAGCAGCGGCACCCACTCTCCCTGGCTCTTTTTTTTTTTTTTGCTTTGGCTGTGGGTCAAATTGAAGTGCTTTTTATTGCCCCGCAGCTTGTTGCTCGAGCTCCTTCTTTTCCCGGGTTTAGTTTCGGATAATAATCCAATTGAATGGATGAAGGCGTTGCCTTTCGCCCCGCCTTCCTTTCCATACATAACGCCCCATTGATTTTGGATTATTTTTTAGTGCCTTGACTACCTTTTTGGCTTTTTGATGGCCCTGCCGCCCCATGCCCACTGCCTTTTGGCGCTTCCACTTGGCCACTTTGGCAGTTGACGCACGGCAACAAAAATAAGTATAATTCGATGCGCATTTAATGTCTAATTTCTTTATGGTTTTAAGCCTGAAATGTTTTTAAATATTAAATATAAATTATAATCGTTTAGGTCTCATTTCGAATGCATTAAATCTGGCTCCTGCATCTTGTAACTTATTATTACAAGCTTATTTCGGTATATATATAATTTTCTGTAAGTGCACTTCTCGCCAGTTGAGTTGCCAGTTGGCAGCCTTTGAATACTGTCTGAGACCTGGCCAAGTCGTGGGCTGTCGTCGTCGTGGAATGCCTTTTTCTCTTGACGTGACAATGCATTGTCAACGTCGTCGGAGCATGACGTGGCTTGGCTCGGCTTGGCTGAGGAATTGCTTGAATGGTATATACATAGCACTTGGAACTGTGCGATATAAACTCTGTGTTGCTGTGTTGGGCAACACAGTCAAGTCCCCCTGAATATCTCTGTACTTTGCCCCAATATGTTAGGCTTTAATACGAGGGCAAACTGCAAGGGTTCTTCGTTGGGTTTCAATTAAATTTCTTTATCTAAATATTCTGTTTTTTGAACAGGATAATTTGTAAGTGAAAAGTGTAAATAAAAAGAAAATCGTATGAAGTTACGCGTAATATTCTTATATGTCTTGTTCTTTAAGGTAAAGAATCATTTTCCGATTATTCCAAGTAATCAGTTACTCACTTCTGGCAGCCAATCAATTGGCCACTTTTATGGGGCCTTCTGAAATTCCACAAATTGTCACACATTGAGACACACACACGCAGGACTGGCACCGAAAATGGTCGCGCATGCGCAGCAAATAAAAATAAATTGCGCTTAATAACGATATTTTATGCAAATTTTGGCAAAAGCCCAAAACAAAGCGCAAAAGCAGTTGAAAAAAACGCAAACAACTTGAGCTGGCCAAGCGGCATTTTAAGGTGCGCGTTATGAGCATAATTTCAGTCATAGACAGCTTGCGCAAAAAATTAAGTATAGTTTTGATTTCACTCAAGCCAAGTGTCCGCTTTCGGTTTTTATTGCCGCTCATTGGAACCCTCCGCCATCTCTTTTTTTTTGTGTCCCCCACAACGACCGATCGACAATATGGCGGCCAATATGGCGGTCTTCTTCGCGTACAGTCGCCGCCACCAAATGCAAATGAGGCAACGGAAATTTCTCTTTAAATATACGCACTTTTTTGGTGGGGCCTAATGGTATTTACTAAAAGAGTATCTCGAGTTTCCGGGCTCTACTAGATTAGGTCACTTGAATACTGTTTCTTGATGAATGAGTTACATTTAAATCGAAACTAATGTATAAATAGTAATGTTATAATCACTAGATATTCCTGTTGGAACTTGCACCAAGTCGAATCACTTTCTATATCCCCGGTCATACTCACTTTTGAGCTTACTGCTGCTGGAGGCCTCCCTTGTCCATGGCGGGTCGCCGTGTCCGGAAAAGTCCCTCAGCTTCAGATAGCTAATGGTCAGTCTTATGATGGACGCCTTGTCCAGCTGGCTGGTGATGGCTGCCGGCAGGGGCAGCATCTTGGCCAGCTCGTAGAATTCGTAGTTCTCCTTGCCGCGACGCGATCTCGCCGCATCCCTCGACTTTTCCTTGCGCAGCTCCAGGATGCTGTCAATAAATAAGGAGGAATTATTAAAAATACAATATTAAAGGGACACTATATAGGGGAAAGATAAATCAGTTTACATAAGTAGACACTGACGAATGGCGGAGAGGTTTAATAATAGGAGAGCCCGATCGGTCGACTACTCTTCGCACCTGTCAGAGCCGCGTCTTCGGCCATTTGTTTGGCCAAACCCGACGGCTTTTGTGATGGAATGGTGTCAAACCGAAACCCTAAAACTAATTGCCTGGCATTTGTCAGCCTTTCAGCGCTCTCGGCGAGGGTGGGGTGAAGGGTTCCCGGGGTCTCTCTGGGGCACAATAGCCGGCACAGACAACAGTTTGTCCCTGGACAAATGGCAGCTCATTTGTCGCCGGTGAGCGGGTGACCGAGTGAGAGAGTTTTTTCCCAGTCCGACGAGCTTCTCGTCGACCACAGATATTTTCATTACAATTTCCCAGCAAGCACACATCTCCCCCGGATCCCTGTGAAAATGCCGATCCCATTCAACCTCCAGTTTTGTTGTGTTATTTTCCCTAAATGCCCAGAAAACTTTTCATTCACCGCCGCCGATCCCCAAGACAGTTGCTGTGGATGTAAATGTGAATGTGAATGTGAACCTGGATATGAATCTGCTCAGCCTTCTGCGGTTCCGCTATCTGCTGGCGGCCATCTCTCTGTGAGCATCTTCGTCGGAAACAGAAAAAGACCTGGCTTCAAGCCTTCATAATTTAAGTTTGTTGACAACTCTTTGTGGTTGCTGTTTTGACCTGCAGTGAAATCAGTGTCTGCGCTACGCAAACTTCGGAGGGCATGACAATTTTAGAGAGAGAATACTAAAGATATATATTTATATATTAGAAGTTCTCTTCAAGATCCTCACACACATCTAAATCGTTCGCTTATTTGAAACACTTTTGTAATAATTCTTCTCTAGTTTTCTTCGAAATGCCAGCTGACCCGCTGAGAGTCCTTGCCATGTGTAAAAAGGAGAAGAAGAAAGAGAGACTAAACACTGATAGAGCAGTAACGGTACTCAGAGCTGTTTTTTTTACCTTGACAAAGGCCCCTAGGCCACACTTCTTATCCTTTATTCCCCTTGCCTTTATCATTGTGTTGTCCTGGGCTGTGAGAGCCAAGGCATAAACAAAGAAAAAAGCAAGATTGGGTGACTTTCGCTCTCCTTCTCTGACCGCAGTAAGCCGCTTACCCTGCCTTGGGATCCTGTAATTCCCGCATTAAGCCGCTAATCGAATCGGGGTTTTACTATAAAAATATTTGCACACTCGGTGCCAATCAAGTGGAAAAGAAGTAGCCCAAGGGATTTGCGATAGAGAGATTGAGATAAAGGATAGTTACTCAAAAAAGTAATATATATTTAAAAAAACGTATATACTGTCCAAATTCTTTCCCAAACTGCTTTCCTAATCGTCTTTTTGAAAAACAAATACCCGAAAGCCATGCCTGTATATCCAATAACTTGCAATTTGTGCAAAATTTTGGGCAATTTTCGTTAATGACAGGCAATTTGTTCCTCCGTTAGACAGTGGCGAATTTCGTGCGAAATTAAAATCGAGACCGCACATCATTTGTCAAGGCAACACCTCCGATCCGGACACACATCTCACTCCCCGCCTGATTTTAATGGCATTTCGGTATTGACGAGGCAAAGATTAATGTTTTTTCTAGCCCAAAATTTAATTTGGAAAAAAAGACCCTCTTTTTTTTATTAGGAAAGCATTTACACGGCCTGTAAACACATACCGCCAGGTACACTGACATCTCACTAAACGTAATTTCAACACAACTAATTAAAATTGCTGTTGTGATGATGCGCTGCTCTTTTTGTCTCTCTTTTTTTAAACAAAAAGCAAGTGGCAAAGGGAAAACTGGCTTGGCCCGTGGCAAAGCCCAAGTCGTCGGGGTTTCTTTTTAATTATCAAAAATATTTTTATGACGGTTTCTCGTCTGCGATACGGATCTCCAGCGAAGACGCAGAAATCCGGACCGAGGCTACAACTGGAGATGGAGCTCGAGACTGTAGACTGGAGATTCGAGTTGAGAGCCAGAAGCCGAGGCGGCTTCAGATAAAGCCACGCAAAACGAAGCTTCAAGCCCGGTGATGAGCGCATTAAAATAAATTTAAGAGCCCACAAAATGTACACATGAAGACGACAATTTTCGTTTAGGTTAGCTTGGACTTCTTGAATGCCCTACGGTATGGTATGGTATAACTAATTGTGACTTTATTTTGATAGACTAATAAAGACTCATTTTTAAAAGTCAGTATCAAATAGGATTCGTTGGATCAGCTAAGCCAGGCGCTTTAGATCTTACAAGAACCGAATCCTTGTAAATTTACAATAATTAAAGTTTCTGTTTTAAAATGAAATTTCATCCAATGTAAGTTTGTAGTTTAAATACAGTTCTGAAAGAATCAAAAGTTTGTCAGTGTTGCATTAGATAGGGGTAATCCTTGTGGATTCTTTGGACCAAAATTTAAGACTAAATCCTTCTGGATTCTAGGTATTTAAGATAAAGTTTTTATCTGAATTGATGGGATGTTCTCTTGAGATTAATTTTAAAGTTTATCCCATAAGGTTTCGGATGCTCTATATGGTTTTGGTTTTCGGGAAACACTTCCTAGAATTACTTAGACTTCAAGCTTGGAAATATTTTGTAGAATTAGTGGGCTCCTCAGCCGGGGGATTACTTAATCACTTCCTTGAGGTAAGGTGGCAACCAAATAATTCCTGATTTCTAATAGATTACATAGATTACATTCAAAACATAGTTTCTTGAGAAATCCCTTTCAGATCCTCCTTTCGCGGACTACTAACCCCGGCTCGATGGGCTGTTGCTGGGCATGCATGCCGGGTCCGGGCGGCTGCTGGTGTCCGGGCATCTTGTTATATGGCGGCATGGCGCACAGGTCCTGGGTGGGCACCATCCAGCTGTGGCTGAACGGCACCGCCGGCATGGCCAGGGAGCCCATGGTAGCCATGTGGGAGCCGGGATGTCCGGGCGTTGGCTGGCGCTGGTAGCCGGCGTAGTCCATGGCCACGGCTGCCTGGTACGGCAACATGTCGTTCTGGCGGCTATCGAAGGATCTCTGGACTAATGGTCTTTTTGAGTATTTTCGGGCGAGGACCTTTTGTCCTTAACACTTAACACATTTTCACTACTGTATATATTGCACTTGGTTGCTTTGGTTGCCTTTGGGCTAGGTAGGATTCAGGGCTGCGAAGGCCGGCGCCGCATCCTTTTGTGTCCGTGACACCAGACGCGCGTGTGGTACGTGTCCCCAATTATCCAGCGACCGACTACGGGTCACGCACTGCACGGATGCGGATGTGAATCCGGATCGGGAAACTAGCCGTCAATCGATTGGCATTCAAATGAGGCGCGCCGCGTCCAGTTCATTTATCTCCGGCACTTGGCACGTCTACGGGCTTCTGTTCGACGGAGACCTGCCAATTACGGGTACGCACTGGAGAGCCGGAGCCGGAGCGAAAGAGACGGATATGGAGGCACACTTGCACGGCCGGGCTGCGTACGTGAAACTGCAGCTGATGACGCTGGCACGGCGAACGCTCCACGGAATACGGAATACGGAGTACGGAGTCGGAATTGGAATCGGAATCGGAATACGGAGTACGGAGAGCTACGGTACGTCCGTCGCTGGCGAAGAGTACGTGCAGAATAATCCCAGAGTCACGTTCGAGTCCAAGCCGAACAAAAACCAAAGCAGGGCACAGGGAAAGAGCGGCAGCGAAGCAGCAGAGGAGGGCGTGCGAGCGAGCGAGAAGACTGCTCAAAATTCGGGGGTGACAACTCGCAGCCGAAGCTGAAAGACGAGGCACGAAGGCTGGATGGAGCAGCCGAGGCAGCGGCGCCAGCTTAGCCAAGTGCAGCAGGGTGACTCGTTTGCAAAGGAGGCGGCATTAGGCGTATTATAAAATTATGGCTAGAAGTGCAGCTAAAATGATAAACAAAATGATAACTAAAATGAATAACAAACCCTATGTTATATTCAAGGATTTGTCGAAGGTTTTCTATGTTTTAAGGATAAAAATTGTCTTACAAATAATATACAATCCTGGAAGCCATAAACAAAACATTTTCTAAATCCTTCAAGTTTTCAACATAAGTTGAGCCACCCTAGCACTCTCAGGTGCATGTGCCTGTGTGGGTGAGCAGCACCTGACCGCCTGCAGAGTCATGTGCGAGCAGCGCCAGTAGCATTTTAAGCAGCCTCACGCTTTCCAACACACACACACACACACCGACAGGGGCGGCGGGAGCGTGTGTGCGTGCAAATGGGCGGGACGTGACGCGGCGTCGAATCGGAATCGACATAGTGCGCATACAAAATGAGCCGTATCTGTGGCGCGCGAGCGAGCGGGATAGCGCGAGAGGACTGAAAGGGATGGCTGGATGTACGTGCCTGTTGGCAAACTGGTTTGCCCTAGCGCCATCTCATTCGCACTCGCCCATTGCCCCGTCTCGCTGGCGTTTATGTACTCCAAAAAAAGACAGAGAGGCAGGAGAAAAAAAGAGAGAGACAGAGAGAGAGAGGGCGATGGGGCTTTTGTTTGGCGCTGCTGCACGCGCAGCAATTAGTTTACTTCTTTACACATTTGGGGATTCGCTTCTCTCTCGCTCTCTCCTGCTGCGTGGGTGTTGTTGCGTCGCCGCGCCTTTTTATGTGTGTTTGTGTATGTGACCGAAATGCCAATGAGAAGTAAGGCCTACGGATGGATGTCCTGCGGAATGAACCTGAACCCTGGAACCTGCAGCACATAGCAGGAGGGAGCGGGGCTCTAGGGGTACAGGTTGCTGAGGCGGGGGAGCGTTTTGTTATTCCGGACTCGCACAGACAGAAGCTGTCTCTTTTATGTGCATACATAGTTGCCACTCTCCCCCCCTCCCCCTAAGAGCGGGAGGAGCAACATCCTTTTAATTTCTACGGAAGAAAGGCTCTCGCAATAATCAAGGTGTGGGTCACCGTTCGCTGGCAACATTGAAAACTAAATGGGGAAAAAGGGGGGGAAGATTGCAAAGGACATTGATTGAAGTGCGGAAAAGTATGGATAAAAGGGATTACATTTTCTTCTAAACTTTAAGTAGTGTTTCCAATTTGGACATAGAAAAAGTCTTGATAATTTTGTTGTACTCATTGCACATTGGGCAAAGTGACAAAATTTTTGAAAAAAAATAAAATAATTAAGTTACGAAGCTGAAACTTTGCGTAAATTATATTTATAGACCTTTTTAAAAAATAATATCTTTGACTCTTACCGCTTTAATAACAAAACATGGCGTATACGTAATTTTAAAGTTTGCCAATTGCAGATTTTTAGAAAAAAATAAAATAATTAAGTTACGAAGCTATAACTTGGCGTAAACTATATTTATAGACCGCTTATTATAAAATAAAATCTGTGACTCTACCGCCCTAATAACACAACATGGCGTATACGTAATTTTAAAGTCTGCCAATTGCAGATAAGCCTATTGTACACGAATTTGTGTAATTAAAAAAACAATATAACTCAATATAATATTTTATTCAAATTATAAATTATATAAAGATGACCGAGAATGCAAATATATATGAAAATAGACTTTTCCGTTGACATTTTGCTCTATGCTTCAAATGAAAATAATACCTTCTAAAACTGTATAATTATAGCAATCAAAACGTTATATCCTTAAAATGTTCTTTAAGTAGAAGTTATAAAAAAGGTGATCCCCAAAAATCATATTTCCACAAATAAACAAATAATAAATTTAATCAGTGACTCTAAATCCCAATATCCTTTTTCCTGATACCTATTTCCACTGCCAATTTCCGTTGTTTTCGCAAAAACTAGAGCAAAGTCGTTGTCTTGGCCTTAACCACGGCCAATTTAAAGCTTGCCCCCTTCGGAAACCCCAACACCAACCCCAGAGTCCCACTACCAGGGAGGAGGAGCTGTGGTGTAGACATTACGTAAGCGTATCGTAACTGGAACATGTGTAGAAACCGAAACGTGATCGATTTCTCGGGAGAGAGTGAGTGAGATGGCGGAGAGGAGACAAGTTGGCGTAGCGAATTCTCCCACAATTACGGCAGTGGCAGTGGCGGCGGCGGCGGCGGCAATTGTGAATTTTAAAAAGGAAACGTGCCAAGTGCTTGGGTCAGGCGCAAGGGGGTCGCAGAGGACGGGGGCATTGTCCAACAAGAAGAAGAGCTAGCTGCAAGGAAGAAGAGGTGGCCGGCCGAGTAGACAATGAATGAGGAACTTGAATCCAGTGCGGTCGCCATAAAAATCGAACGTGGAAAGCGTTCGCGTTTCCGGAATAAGCGCGAGGAGGATGCGGGGCTTTCGGGGGCCAAAGCGGGGGCTGTTGCCCATGTCCACGTCCACGTTCGCATCTACATCCACGTCCACGTCCATGTTCACGTTCACGTCCAGACACCGAGCAGACATCGTGGTCATCATCGTCATCGGCAGGCCGGCATTGAAATTGTCCGGGGGCGCGTGAAAGAACCCTCTTCTGTAGGTCGGCAATTGGCAAATGCGTGCACACTGAGAGAAAATAGGCCATAAGCTCCTGATTTAAGAGTTTCAAAAGGAAGAAAGTCCTTTTCGACAGGTAGCTTTGTCCACAAAAAGCTCAGTTCTTTAGCGTGTTATATTTCGATGAATAATTTGGGGTTTGATGGAATACTGTATTGCTTCTAGGAATATATTACCAGATCAGGATAGAATAACATCCATCGAAGACATTTTTTCAGAGTGTGTGGACTCCGTGTGGAATGCGATTGTGGATTGTGGCGATTGTGGACGGCTTCCAGTTGCTCGAGGACAATGGCCACGAACGTGCAACGATGCGTGTGGTGGCGCCTCAACCCCATACCCCTACCAGTAGTAGCCACTTACCTACCGGGTTACCACCCCCTTCGCCATTTTGAGGTGCGTGTGCGTGCTGCGGGCGACGCTGGGAACATGGACATGAATTTTCATTTCGGTTTCGGTTTCAGTTGCGCTTTCTGCTTTGGTTTTTCGAAAAACACACTTGTGTAGTATTCCAGTCAGGAGTCTCGAATTCGCTGCATGACTTTTATAATTGAATGAAAAAGCGAGAGCGGCTAGAACTAAAGCTCGAGTAAGTGACTGCCGCACGTCTGCTCCAGCCCAGCTCCTCCGCATCACATCACGTCCCTCACAGAGACGCCACAGTAATCATCGGAGGTGACCAAGAGTCTCAAGTATCCGCAGGATTTGTACTTTACGGGTTTTGATATGTTATTGTTAATTTCTATCTACAAGTTAATATATATAGTAAACTATATATATATTTATTAAGTAAATTGATAAATTGAGAGTTCAGGAATTGAGTCAGAAACATTGCGGGTTTTGGGCTTGGACTCCGCAAAGTTGTCAGTCGATGCATCCATCACGTTTACTCGGACACACGAGGCGTCCATTTCAAATAGGAACGTGAACGTGAACGTGATGTTTGTGCCGGCCAGATCCAAATGAACAATAAATGCGAAAAACCAGAAACAAAAAAACAGAAACCAAATCAGAGAAGAGCAAGCATTTAAGGGCGCCTCAAAAACGATCGATAAACACGTGATTGTCCCGATAAGATAGCGAGAGAGGATTCTCAGTGGAAAAAGGAGTCACAGGAGGAAGCAATAAACTAACCGCGATCGCTGATCTGTCACCATTTCTCCTTTCTTCACTCTCTTTCTCTGGATTTTACTGACCAGGAGGCGGGCCGAGCCTCCATAAAACTGACGCGAGGTGATAAAATAGGTAAACAAAATGATTTCCAGAAGAATCATTAAGGCACTTGGAGAAATTTGGAAGAAATGTATAGATTATATTATACTAGGAGAAAATTTGTGGGTATTTAATCAAACTTGTTTGAAAGGAACTTGTTTGAGAGAAACTTTTGATTTTAAAACAATGATCTTTAGTCTTTTTGAGAATAAAACAATGATCTTTAGTCTTTTTGCGAATGAGGATTATAAATAATAATCTGTATATTCATAGATTCTATGATAATATATACAACAATAATGTTTCCAGTGTCTGTGGCTCGAAAAGAGTAGCCCGGAGAAATGCATTATCTGCTTGTCAGATCTGAGGAGGTTCTTTTTATGGC
The DNA here is from genome assembly GCA_008042675.1 of Drosophila seguyi. NCBI lineage: Eukaryota > Metazoa > Arthropoda > Insecta > Diptera > Drosophilidae > Drosophila > Drosophila seguyi. The sequence goes on from VNJU01002275.1 coordinate 55,374, forward strand.
CTAACTGTTCCTCGATTGTGTTACACAACGCAAAACAAAACAAAACGAAAGCAGTGACAACAGAAACATCGGGGAAGTTCATAATTCAAAACCACAGAGAGAGATCAACAATTAAGCAATAAAACAACGGGCCGAGGAGGCCATGAAATCGGAGTAGTGCAGTTCGGGAGCGTGATCTTTATCGCCGCTGTGCGTGCTTCCGATGAAACGTTCTCTTTGGGATGCTCTCTTCTCCGTGGCCTCCAGATCTTCAGATCTCTGAGCTTGGGTAATAACTTTCTCGGTCCAAAATGATGTATATGGTTTGATGGTTGGGCCAGAAATTGTGTTCCAAAAGGATTTAAAAGTGATTAAGGTTAGGATGAGGACAAAAGATATTATATAATAATTTTCTAAGAAGATAAAAAGATATATGCAGCAGGGTATTGTAATTTTAGTCGGAGTCTTGCAACACATAGAAAAAGCCCTTTCCGACCCCATAAATCATATATATTCTTCATCAGCATCAACAGCAGATTCGATTAAGCTATATTTTATCGAAAAAAAAATATATTTTTTTTTTCATAAATTTTATCAGTAAATTTTATCACAAAAAATGAACAAAAAATTTATTAAAAAAAATTTTTTTAACTTTAAATGCTAGTTTGTTAACCTAATAAAATCCAACACAGCAAAGCTTTCCGAATCAAAATTAACGTATTTTTGGCTTAGTTATGATAAATTTCAGATTCGGCCCTTGAGCCAAGGACTTCCTTTATTCTTTTTCTATAAACATTGTTATCTCCTCTTGATAAATTACCCTAATCAATTTATTTTCTTGGTTGTCTTTGAATAAACAATATTCAGTCAATATTTCGTGCGCTATAAAATTTCTGTTATTGGTTGGTAAATCATCAAAAATGGCAATAAATAAAAAAATAATTGAAAATCTCTTCCGTACTCCCCTTTGACAATCTCTTTCTCTCCGTTTAACTCCGGTTTCCATTAGTTTGTCGCTCACTTTTCTGGTATTTAGCTAAATAATTGGGATTCCTGCGGTAGCACAAAAGTGTTCAGTTGTGATCGGAATTAATAATTAATATTCTTGCACCTTCCGAAACTGTGTCGCTACCGGCTGCCTCTTCAATGTGGCAGATCATAAAAAAAAAGAGTCAAGTAAGAGCAAAAAAAAAGCAACTACTGCATGACCATGACCAAAGCAACAAAAAAGGGGAGACTTGCTGGGAATAAGGAGACTGGAATTGGAGAATAAGGATATTGTGGGAGAGCGGCTTTACTCAGCTATTATTATAAGAATTCCCTTTGGAAAGTTTTAAATTTTAGAAACATTTTATGCAACTAGAAAATAGTGTTAATTGAGGCCTTGAAGAAATATTTAAAAAGCTTAAGAATATAACACTTATAGTTGAACGCAAACTAAATGAACAATAAACTAAAATGGTTTGAAGTCACGAGTATGTATAACTTTTATATGAAAACTACAACTTTTAGTAAATATTAAGTACACGTTTTGCTCTAGCCTGATACACCCTCCAATTATACCCTCTGAAGATGCGCCAGGACCTTGTCCGCTGCGCCATGGCCCTCGCTGCTGGCTGCTCGCGAGCTGGAAGCGTGTTCGGGAGCCAAAGTGCATTCTTGGCATGGCTCGAGGTTGGTTTAAAATCGGTGGAGAGGGGGGCCCTGAAGCGGAGCTGGAAGACTGGAATTTGCTCCAGGTTTTTTTGCGCTTCACTCAGTTGCTTTGTTTGTGCCTCGCTTTGTTTGTTTTTTGTTTTTGTCAGTTTGTCATTTGCGTTGTTCAATTAATTGGAGAAATCAATTTGAGCAATGCAACTTTACCTCATTGCTGCATTGTTCGTTATTGCTCTGCGCTCTGTGTGCTCTTCAGTTGATCGATTCATTGGAAACGGATTCGGATTCGGGAAGGAATTGGGACTCTGCTGCTGCTGGCCACTGCTGGGTTACAGCTAATTGCTACAAGACTGGCCAGCAGAGTCTGAGAACCGGGAGGAGGAGAACTCGTCTAGGATTCTACTTCTCCTCCTCCGAGTCCTCACCGAGTCTTCTTCAGATCTTCCGGCATCGAGCCAAGAAAAAGAGTGTGACAACGCGCGACAGCCTCGAGATAAATCCAATTAGTCCGATATTTGTACTTTTTATGTGAGAATTCCCATTAAAAATGTAAAATGTCATAACAAAACGAGAACAAGACAACAAGTCAGCGAACGGGCAGACAGCGCGCACATCAAGTGGTAGAGCTTGTGGCATCGAGTCGAACTTTCTCTACACTTAGCTCAGGAGAATTGCTGGAAGAATGGTTAAACGTCTACAGATCTCTGCGATATTTTACCCGATGCTGTGGGGGGTTACTAGAAGAACATATCCATCTTTTTATTTTGATAGTCATAATTGAAGAGACTTTTAAGACACATAAATTCTCATCTAAAGTTCCTTCTTTTAGCTTAGATTTCAATTTATTTATTTTCTAAAAATTCTTGTGATTTAAAAGGAAAGTCTGGCAAAACGCTTAGCTAACCTAACCGCCTGGCCTTAGGATACCCTGAGAGCTGGCAGCAACGGTTTCTGGTCTTAGCCGCGGATACCTGGTATCTCATAGATGCGCCTTTGACGTCTGTCGCCGACTGGTGAACACGGCTACGGACGGCGGCTGGGACTGGGACTGGGACTGGGACTGGGACGCGGAGCGAGATGAAGCCAGACTCTGGCATTCAATAATTTTATGCTAACAAATGCGATGCTCAGTCGCCGCCAAGTCAGGTGGCGCTGAGAAAGGGGCAGCGGTCGGGGCTGGGATCGGGGGAACTGAATCATTTACGGTAACATTAACACTTACCGCGCATTCACCGAGGACTGGGCTGCGCCGATCTCCTCCATGGACTTTCTGCAAGAAGAAGAAATGGTTGAGAAGAAGAAGAAGGGTAAAGACGGGACGAGCAGAAGAAAGCCTCAGCAAAAAAAAGATCGCGTTTAAGTCGCGCTGTTGAATTCGATTAGCGTGAAGCTGTTACGGCGGGAAAAAGCTGTGGCATTTTCTAAATAAATTAAATTAGCCGATAAATGTCTCGGCTCACTTGTTGGCTTCGCTCACCTGTCGCCCCAGCACAGAGCATCCTCGCGGTATCTGCAATGGAGATTGGATCATAGCATTAGCGGGGTTCTATATAGAATCAGAAAGTACAAATTCTCAGCAAGGTCAACAGGAAGTGGAAGGAGTCGGGTGATTGGTCTTTCTTAAAGATATTCAGTTTTGTTTTATTTGTAAAAAAGGAAAGAGACATTCCCCTATAATATTCACTTATCCCCATATTTGCTAAAAAAAAAATCAAATCACAGCATTAGCAAAGATATATCCGATGAAACCACAAGGTCAACAGGAAGTGCGGCGCATAAGAAACCGGCAATCTGTTCAAATTATACTACAACTGGACATTATGTGCGGGTTTCCACTTTATAATCAAGTGCAAGCACCGATCTAAAATTTATTGATTTGTCCCTCGGTCCCCCGGAGTCGTAAATCATTGCCCCCAAAAATGTATAACCCTATTTCGCGGTCTCTCTCTCTCTCCTGCCCCGAAAATTCGCTGACCCTTTTTCGGCAGTTTTGTGGTTCGATCGATCGATCGATCGACGCCCCGTCCAAGGGGAAGGAAGTGATTCGAGTCGAGAGCATTTGGGGGGCAATTATCAAAATTGTAATTTGCTTCGCGGATTTTCTCTCTCGGCTTCCTTTAATTTCGATTTGATTGAGTTCATCATCGGTAGTGGCAGGTCAAGCTTATCGAGGGAGGAGAGGCAGTGAGAGTAGTACTCAATTATAGTGGAAAGAGTTTTGATTTGGCAGTATTTGAAAGGCGGAGATTTCAACTATTATTTTGGGAAGTAAACCAATTTATAATTTATGATCCATAAAAGAAGGCAATCCAATCTTCTGTTTAAAGATATGAAATACCACTTGATAGAGTGGTCTAACTTTTTTCCTACTCTTAAAATTCCTTTACTCGATTCTACAAAGCCCCCAACTCACCCACCACCCACCTCCACCCATTGTTTCCAACCCACTGGGAGACACGTGTTCCCCCTCAACGATCGCTGGGGAATGCCAAGGAATTCTCCAAGATCGGAGAAAGAGCGTCAGCAAGGAGGCAGGCCAACATCTCCGTGTGGCTGCTATTTTTAAGTGTTGGCATAAAAGGCTCCTCCTGCTACAGCAATGAGATGTCAACATTGCAATGCAAAAAAAAGGGCTAAAATAAAGCTCGATAATAACAGATAATTGTGTAGAACATAGGCCAACTATTTGGCCGGTCGGTTCTCCGGTTCTCCGGTTCTGGGCAGAGAGCTCGGTTTGAGGCCCACAAATCAAAGCCTCATCGGCCGAGATATAAAGTTCAAGTGATCGGGAATCATCGATCGGTGTACTCTCTGGTCGCCCTCTCAAGTTAAATCACTTGAAAAAAATAGATTAAAAATATTTATAAAATAAGAAGACATAAATATATCACAGATCATGGATAAGCCACTTGAGTTACTGAATTAGGCTTTAAGAAAATTAATAATGAAACAGTTTAAAGTAAAACCTAGTAAAACATTTCAAATGTATATAGTTTTATCTGAGAATATATCATTTTTTCTAAGTGCTCCCTCTCATCGTTCGGTTTTTCTGTGCACCTCGTCTGTCCTGGCTGGCATCCATCCATCCATCGATCGATCGAACAGGCCAGCCAGCCAGCCAGCCATCCATCCATCCATCCATCCATCGATTTCAGTGAGTGTCACCCGGTCCTCCAGCGGGAGCGGGACCTGGGATCGTCCCAATACATCGTTGTCGTCGTCACTTTGATTGCGTTTCGTGCCCAATTAGTCTCAGAGCACTTGAGTGCGTAAAAACTTGTACCGCACCATAAATAAATTGGCCAGAGAGAGGAGGAAGACAGGAGCCAGCCAGCAGTGGCCGAAGTTGCGGTTCCCCTCCCTTTTGGCTCTCGAGACACTGTGTTGTCGCCAGGACTGTCAATATAAGGAGGCAGGTAGGTAGGGTCGGTCTAGGGTCTGCTCCGGTCTCAAACTGGGCAGTGGAAATTACATAAGGGCTGGACAAAGGCTGTCCCTGGGCTCACCCGGAGTGGCCATAATTATGGAACATATTTCATAATAATAAGGTGTGTGTAATCTGCACATTTAACTAGCCCTCCGATTGGGGTTGCCGATGTTTGTACATACTTAAAAAGCGATAAGTAAGGTTGTCATCGGGCGGGGAGATGGCAGATCTTGAAGGGGTTCTTAATTGGTAAGATTCGGTTAGTAACTCTAACCCCCTTTAAACCAAGTAACTCCCCCTTGCGACACCTGTTCCGCCTAGAAACCAACCCCATTTGAAGTGGATTTTCCCACCGTCACCATGGAATCGAATCCAAATAGCTTCCTGCTGCTCGATTGGCGAATTTCATCACGATCATTGCAAAACCCGCTCCACTGTCGATCGATCTGCTCCATGCTCCATGCTCCACTCCGAAGCAACGACAGATCGTATTTACTTTTTGAATGATGCTGTCAAAGGCCCCAAAGCGATTTGTGGTTGGACACTGATCGCACACGCGATCCCCCTTGAAAACCCGAGCCTCCCCTCGGTGGCCTATCTATCATTATTGATTGTGCCCAAAAGAGACGAGGCTGTGATGGAGGAGGAGGACAATTATTTATATTAAAATCAAACTGTGCACTTGAAAGATACATTTACTCCGCTGTTTCATAGATATTTACTAGACTTGATTGGCTTTTAAAGTTGCAGTTTTCCAACAGTTTCTGACCTTTCTGCCAAGTCTCTTTCTCCTCATTTAATAATGTTTCTCCCCAAAACTTTTGTAGGGCGTTTATTTCTGCTTAATTTTATTTTAACAATTTTGAGGTTTATTTTTTGGCGTTGCCTTTAACGTAATTTCTGTTTCGGTTGTTTTCTGCCGTTGTTCCTCCGCCTGGCCTTAATATCAAATTTTCGCTCTAAATTCCGCTGATCAATGATTGCCTGTTGCCAAGACCGAACCCAATCCTGAACTCCACCTCCTTGCGAACCCTCACTGGGTCCCCTTTTTGAAGTCACAGGCCGCTGACTGACTGACTGACTGACGAACTGCTGTTCGAGTGATCGACTTGGACTCCTCTGATCATCATCATCGTCGTCGTCGATCCCTGGCAGTCTTCCACCGACCTTGCGGACGCTGCTCCTGCTCCTGCAGTTATTGTTGTCGGCAGGGATTCCAACAATTTCGAAAACTTCTCATACATATTTATAAGTTTAACAAAGTTTTTTCGCAAAAGAAGGAAAAGGAAAAATATAAGCAAAATAAAAAAGGAAGCGTAAAGCTCAGCCTACAACTTTTTCAATAATACACTCACTCGAGGAGAATGACTTGAAGATTTATGACATGTTAGTTGTTAAGAAAATGGATATTTCTGCAAGAGAAATGTTTATTAATTTATGTATCTTCTAAGGTATTTAGATATAAGTTGGATTTACAATTAATTTACAATTTGAATCTTAAATAAGCCAGCAAATCAATCTTCTGACACAACATTATCATATAATAATTTAAATCCTCATTAAATCTTCTTCCTTATCCCTTAGAGTATGTAAAAATTCGGTCTCCCCTTGGATCCTGTCTCCTTAACTTGATTTTTGTCGACGGTTATTGAAGAACTTTCGGGTTGGTCCCTTGGAACCTTATCTCAATTATTTGATCGACCCGCAACAGGGCCGAGAAGGCGATACCCAATACCCGAAACTCCCGGCATGTACCTCGGTATCTGCTGCCACTATCTACGCATAGTCAGAAGTCATAACTCGCTATATAGACACTGGTTCAATGTGCAACCCATCGATTTATGAATCGCTGGCTAATCATTGCGCTAATCCAGCATTTGATATTCCACTCAGGGATTTGTACTTTTGCACTCTGGGTGTGCACAGCCTGTGTAGGGTTGGCCCTTGGGTGTGCCGAAGAGTGTGTGTGTGCCGAGTGTGTGTGTGCCAGTGTGTGTGCCGTTTAATGATTGTTATTGTAACACGGCATGAATTTCAATTAATTTTTGCGCGCTACCAGAAGAAGAACCCGCACCCGAAAGGAGGAGCTCGACGGCGACTTGTCTTGGCGTTGATGAAATTGTTGGCTCACTTTGAGATTCGCCGGCAGCAAGGACATCCTCCTTGCCGGCGACTGAGTGGAGTGGTATCCGTGTAATAGCTTTATGCCTGCCGGCTGTGTGAACATCAAGCTCATCAACGTTGCAACATGGCAAAAGCCATCCACACCAGATAATGCTTGAGTGCACTGGAAGGAAAATTTGGGGGACAAAGTTGTGGCAATAGAAAGTAATATCGAAAGATTTCTTGACTTCTATCTTGATGCCCCCAGTAAAAGCTTAAATATTCAGGTATTCAGGTTCTACAAGGAGTGAAAATTTGAAGCTTCTATGACTCATCTAGCTGAGAATTATAGCCACCGATTCTAAACTTTATTAAAATTAAATATCTATAGAAATATTATAGAGATTTATATAAGATTCTGGGCACTGCCTTTCCTTGTATATGGCTCCCTCTCCTTTCTCGCAGTGCACCTTGGGCTGCAGCTTTAGCCAATTGAGGAGCCCCGCAGGCAACGTTGTAATTTGCCTCAACCTGCAACTTGATGCCGCCGCTCCTGCTGCTGCTGTTGCACCTTCGTCGGCGGCGGCAGCGGCGAGTGGGTGGAGTGTTGAGAGAAATCGAAGGGGGCTGCAGCCGGTGGAAAGTCAATTTCTGTTCAAAGAACTGCTCGTCCTGCTCAAGCTGCTTGGTGTTGCGCCTGATTTGCATAATTTAATTGAATGTGACGTTGGAGAACGCAGGATGCCGCCTGGGAACCACTGGGCCCAGAGTGGATCTCTTGATCGGTGGTGAGAGGCGAGGAGCCACCACCGAACAAGTGTAGTCCGTAATGCATTTTGGGTGGGGCCTGGGCAACACCTTCGATCGGGCCTGCCTCCTCCTCCGGAAGATGGGCTTCTGATGGAAACTACTGATTGAACAGCGGCTTTTCTTTTGTAGCCAGCCGGAGAGAGAGATGCTGGGATAAGGCTGATGAAAGTCCTTAATGACTTGCCTTTAGTCCTGAATTTACAGAGATTTATACTCTAATTTCCTACTCTTTTGAGTGGTAATTTTTGCAATTGGAGGATCCCATGATCTTGAGCACACCTCCGACTCATCTCTCTCCTTCTCAGTTTACTGTGTTTTTCTCATTTTCCCCATTTGTTTCTCCATATCCATTTGCTGATGTTCCCGCTTTTGATGTCCATTCGCTGTTTCTCATATGCTCATTCTCATCATCAAGCTTATATGTGTCTGTCCCCCGCCAGATCCCCCGTCATATTACCCGCCATATACCCTCCATATACCCTCCATATACCCGCCATTATCCCCGACGTATATCCCCTCGATGGGTCCCAGCATAATCGCAATCATAATCTGCTGCATTTTATTTCATTTTCTCGCGCTGCTTTCTGTGTGCTCTTTGTTCGGTTTCATTTTGCTCTTTATGCTTTACAGCAATTTCTTAATGGCCGTCTTGCAGTGCTACTAACCCTGGTACCCCGGACTGCCGCCTGACCCCCCTGATGGAGCTCATCCTCGCTGGATGTACCGCGGTCCACCAATCACGTTCGAAATATAAATTGTTGAAATGATGGTTTTTCACTGAACATTTCTGCGGTGTTACCGTTGTCTGCGATGGGGTCTTAAAAGCCCCCAGCCCCCTCCAGGGGCGGGGAAGCTCTGGGGGGGGGGACTGAGTTGGCCTCGAAAACCGCAAAGAGCTCGGAGTCCCCCCCTTTGACTGACCGTGGAAAATTGTGTGTGGAGATCGCTTTGTGCAATGAAAATGCGGTTCGTGCTCCTGGCGCGCACTCAACCCCCCTGTTTCCCAGCCTTTCCGCGAAAGGAGCAGCAACAAAGTTGTCGGCTGTAATGAAAAACAAACGTCCCTGCAATTTTCCAGTTAGGTCAAAACTCTTTTTCAGTCTCCAGACCCCTCTCTGAACCTCCCGCTTCGCTCAGTGTAGTGTAACTTTAACGAATTGAGGCATAAGAAAAGATAAAAAAAAAAAATACAAAAAATAAAAAGCGAAAAAATAAAATGAAAATAATGGGAAAAAGACCAAAATGAAATTGAGGCAGCAACGTCATCAGGAGAGGCAACCCATCAAAGGACGCGGGACAGGGCACGGACAGGGACAGGGGCGTAGAGTGTGGAGTGTGCGGTAAGGGGGGCCAGCCAGCAATCACAGTTTAGATTTCTGTATTCCACCCTTTTGGCTCCTCTCTCTTGTTGTTGCTTTTAATATTACTTCCCCGTCCACGTCTTGGCCAATATTCGCCAAGGTAATAACTCAGGTGATTATAGTAATTATGCGTTCTGACGCGATCCAGCCACGGATAACGCTATTCCGATATAATTGAAAAATGCTGATAGACGCTGATTGTGTGAGCGCAGCAGAGTAGTCGGGCGGAGAGTTCGGCCACAGTTCGGGGTTGGAGTGGAAAGCTAAGGTCTCCAAATAGGGACACACCGACGACTTGTGAGCTCTAGAGATGTGCGAGAGTAAAATATCGGCGGGGAAGAGATATCGAAAGTCATCAGGATGAGGATATTTTTTTTATATTTTAAAGGAGACAGATACATTAACTACAATTTTCGAATATAGGTAAGCCTTAATAAATATTGAAATATATTTCACAAAGACCTTCCCAATGGTTTCTTCCCCTCAAAAACTCTTTTTTAATTATGGAAATTGATAGATCAGAAGAAATAAGGTAATAACATTTTTACTCTTTACAAGGGACACATCTAAGCATAGATAATTGATCATAAAGAATATAGACATCATGTTTATCCTTTTTAAATATTTATTCCACTCCACACCACCCTTAGTCTTAAAACTTCCACACAGATCCTGTCCATCTCTAGCTCAGCTAAGCCCAAAAAAAGCCACTGGTAGTCAAAGCTGCTGTGCCGGGATCATGGACTTTTCGAGTATCGCGATATCCGTCCCAACCTTAACTACAACCTCTCCGCGGCATATTCGCGGGGCACCGCCAATCAGAGTTCATGAATTACATCGCCATTGCAATATTGTTGTGGGAATGTCTAAAAGAGGTCTTTCGGAGAGGAGCCCAGGACTGGGCTGAGCCGGGCTTGGGTTCCATGGCTATTGCGGCGAAATGTTCTTTGATGCCGATTTCATTTTTCGATATTGAAAATAACCATGCATTATGGAGGAGTCTTGCGAGAGGAAAACCCGAGAGTCCGGGAAAGGGGAAAGTGAGAGAAGGCAGGGAGGACCAGGGGAACTTATCTCGTGACAATCGCCCGACTTCGTGAGGCGTTCATCGGCCGCCGCCGCCGCTGAGTGAGTGTCGAAAGTGTTATTGTCACGTAAATTCAATTAGTTTAATAATGAGTTTCATCGATGTTGGCACCTCAGCAGGGTCCTTCCCTTACTCTTTCCTCTTTATTTCGAGGGTAAATTAAATTTTTTCGGCCTTTTATCGCTGATTTTTGAGTGGCGAAAGCCACTTTTTGGGTGGTTTCCCTTAGCATTGGCTACAAGGTGGCAAAGTGTGAGACATGTTAGGGTCAGAAGTGGCTTCGTTTAACGATTTTTGTTAATCGAAAAGGCGGGGGCAGGATCCTTATAACTAAAGATAGAAGAAATGTAAGGAAATTACCTCTTTAAACTTTATAAAAATACTTTTTGGGAGATCTTAATTTTAATTTACTTTGTTATTTTAAAAACTAATGGTTTAAAAAAATTCTAGAAAATCAGGAAGTACATTTTTAACCATGCAAGATCTTTGTCTTTAGCTTAAAGAACGTAAAAACTTCGATTATGACTTTGACAACACATAAAAGAGCTTCCCTATATATATTCACCTCAAAATCTCATTAAGTACTTCCCTGCTTGGACCTTAGTTTAAAATCTAATGGTTTAAAAAAAATTCTAGAAAATCAGGAAATACATTTTTAGCTATGCAAGATTTTTGTTTTTAGCTTGAAGAACCTAAAGAATTCGATTAGGACTTTGACAACATATAAAAGAGTTTCCCAATATATATTCACCTCAAAATCTCATTAAGTACTTCCCTTCTGAGACCCCCTTTTTGTTCAAGCCCCAATTTTAATTGCCCTTCAGTCACCCCCAGAAGCGGAAGCCACTTAACTAGATTAATTTCCTCTAGTTAGGGGCAGTTCCGTCAACTCTTCTCTAGCCCATTGGATGACGCTTTCCCGGCGCACTGGCAACGCCCCCAAAAAATTTGCATGCCAAACCAAGAGCGAGAGAGAGAGAGAGAGAGGCGGATAGCTAGAGCGAAAGAGAGGTGCCAGGTGCAGCTGGATGTGGCTCCTGCTGTGTAGCTTATTTACCTGTAGTACGGGAATCCCTGCGGCACATGCAGATCCATTGGCATCCCACCGGCGGCGCCCAGATGCGGATGGTGGTGCGGATGCGAGTGCGGATGCGGATGTGGATGCGGATGCGAGTGCGAGTGGTGGTGGTGGTGCGAGTGGATGGGGTGGTGCATCGAGTGGTTCTGGACATGCGCCGCAGCGGCGGCGGCGGCGAATCCTGCATCGGAGGCCATCGAGTGGTGGCCCAAAACGGCGGCCCAGGGCGAGGCCACGAACCCACTGCCGTGGTGCTCCATTCTAGGGATCTCCTCTATACTATATATATATATGTTTATCGGGGGCTATATGTTTTGTTTGGATATGGTAAGGGAACATTAGGGTGGGTCGATTCTTTTGTTTATTTTTTATAGAGAGGATATATTAAGGAGCAGAATTGAAGCTAAGGCATTTTTTAGGCTGGTATTGAATTTGAATTCTCTATTAATATATAAACTGATTTTTTTTATATATTTAATAATATATTCTTGACTTTAAATCTTTCATTTATTCATATAGCTTTGAAGGGAATAGATCATTTTGCAGTTTATGTCTCAGAATGTAGACCAAACTCTAGATAGATTTAAGCAATTTTTATTATAAATAAATTCAAATTTATTAGTGATATTTAAAGAAACTTATTACTTAAATATCATACAGATTTTCTGTAAAATCTTTAAAGTAAAGAAGAGCCTTTTATTTAGATCCTCAGCTTGCTTTTCTGTCCCTAGAAATATCTGTCAATATAGATTTTCTTCACATAGAAGTCGACCCACCCTGTTATGTATTTATTTATTTTGTTTTCGGCGTTAGCTTTTTAGCTATTTATCTTTGATTTGGGGTCGTCACACGCACACACACTCTCCCTCACACACAGAGCACTTGGGGATTATATAGACATATTTGCACATTCCGTTTCGGGCCAAGATGGCGGCCATTATTTACCGTTAACGCGCATGGCCGTTTTTGGGGGGAGTTTCGTCGGGAGGAGTCGGAGTCGTCGTCGTCGGAGTCCTTGGCTGAGCTCAGCTCATCCCTGTCCCTATGCCAGACGATATACTATCTCCGACGGCCAACAAAAAATGGGAGGCAAGTCGCGAGTCACAGAAAGTCAGCCTTGGGGGGAGGGACCCGCAGGATGTAAATAAATGCACACGGATACGGATGCTGCGACACGGATATGCCTCGGAGGCAACGGAACTCTCTCGCCTTTGGGCAGCGGCAGCTGAGGCAGAGCTTTCCTTTCGCACGTTTTTGGTCCGCGTTCACCTCTGCACGGCACGAAAATTGGCGATAAACTATCGCCTCGCATCGCCTCGCATCAGGAAACATGGTCGGTCGCCTCGGTCGCTGGTCGGTTGGCCTGGTCTGGTCGTCGGTCTGGTTGGATGGAGGTTGCTGCTGCCTGCTGGTTGCATGTTGTTGGTCCGACTCTCGGCGGCGACTCCTCTCCAGAGCGTCGTCATCATCATCATCATCGTCATCTCATCTCGGCGGCGCTGCATCTGCGGCTCTCGGAGTGGTGTGGAGTGGCGTGGAGAGTGGAGCCGAGCTTGGAGCGGCGCACTGCAGGCTGCAAATGGTGGTGGAGCAGGTTTTGCTGATTTTTTTCTTTCTTCGTTTTCGCATCAGAGAGCCGGCACACAGATACACACGCACACAGAGGGACCAGGCCCTGGCTCTGGCTCTCCAGCATCCACACATCATATACTATATTGTGCGAGGCCCTCTCCAGAGAGGCCCTCTCTCTCTCTCCAGCTTGCTCGCAGATTCTCTGGAGAATTCGGCGACGATGTTGTGTTCTGTGCTCAGATGGAGTGCGAGATGTTGTTGAGGGCGCGATAAGGAGGCCTACTGGGGGAGTCATTTGTTCCCATTATGGGAGATGATGGGAAGCAGATGGAGATGGAGTTTCGATTCGGAATCGATTGAGGTTGAGGCTGAGGCAGTGCAAGATCCAGCTGCTGAGTGGGAAGTGTCTGGCATAAGGATAGGTCAGCAACCGGCGAGGAAGAATGATGGACATAAGAACCAAGACTACTTCCTATTAGTTGAAATCGAACCTAAACACATAAACTTATAGATATCTATCAGCATACTATCAAACCTATAATTTTGAAATCAAATTTCGATCGTAGGTGTGGAGTCTAATAGATATAGTATTTCGATATTTTTGAAATATGCAAAGAAATATGCAAGTTTAATAATCCAACATTTTAAATGAAATTAATACCTTGCTATGATTTCATTTTGATTTTGACTAAAGTCCCCAAAGTAATCCATGTTTTTATGATGGCCAATACGTTTTTCAAAAGTCTGAGATATTCCGATTCACAATTTAAAACTAAATTCAATAATAATAAAATAGAAACAATTTTAATTTTTTACATTTTTAATCATTTGAATATTCATTAAAATTATCCAAAATTTACAAAATATTGTATTGTAAATTTTTTTTAGTTTTAAAACCAGTTTTTAGCAACTCTTATATCCATTTTTTATTATCTTAGCTAATGTTACTCGTAATTTGCATCTCTTAAAACAAACTTATGCATGTAAATCACCATCAATTTCCAGGAACTATGCCTAACAAATCGCAATTATATAGGAAGTTCTTAGTCGTCCTATAAAACCGTCTGCGCAATTCCAAGCCTCGTTTTTTCCACACCAAACATGTCTGGTACCCCGAAGCGACCTGTGTTCCCACAAAAAACAAGAAACATTTACGACTAACAATATTTGCATTCCCATAACTATTACCATTTTCCTGGGCCCCGAGACACACCACGGCTCCTGACAACTTAGTTAAATAAGGCGCCACCTGTCAAGTGATTTTCAATAAAATAAATTCGTGATTACACGACAATATCGAAACGAAAAATCCGCAAAAGATCAGCGCAACAATAACAAAAGACTCCCACGGGGAATGCTCTCGGTCTCGGTCTCGGCCCTTGCCCCCGTTCCTGCTCCCGTTCCCGCCTATTTTCCTGGCCCATCATCACACACGACTTGAGCTCCAGGTTGGGAATCCTTAGCACACTGTTTCACACACACACACAGCCCCGAGTCGTCCCAACTTCTGAATCGCAATCGTGCAGGGTCAACGTCAATACTGAATGTTGTCGCCGTTCCAACTGTCCGCAAGCCCGTCCGTCTGTCCGTATGTCCTTCTGTCCGTCCAATGGAGCAGCCGTCGGTTGTCGCAGTGTCTTGGCTTGTTTACAGTGTGCAAAAATCATTTAGACAAGTTGACAAAAGCTCGTTTGGAACGTGAGTAACATGAGTTGGACCCGAGACCGGAGAGAGACTCGAGACCGAGGCCTGAGGCTGCTGGCCTGCTGGCCTGCCTTCGGAATTGGTTCTGTCCGCCGTTCTGTCCGTTGCCATTTTCTGCGGCTGTTTGGGCTCTTTTGGAGCATCTCGGGCATCTCTGAAGTCTTAATTCTAAACATGGCAAATGTGCTTGGAGCGTGCTGCCTGTGCTGCTGCTGCTTTGCTACTTTGCTTTGAGTCGGAAAATAAAATGAAATGAGGCCTTGGCCCCCTCAGCTCTGACCTTTGGCAGTAATGAGAATGATATTCGAGTAAGGAAAAGGTTGGTGTGACAATAAAAACAAAGAAAAGATAAAGGAAGTGGAGGGTTAAATCAATGTGAGCTCTTTGTCATCATGGAGAACCTAAAAATAACTAAACCTTTAACGACACCTCTCAAAACGAGTAAAAAGTAATCAAAACTAAGCTCTTTGGCATCATCCCCACTGGAAGGAAGGAGACTAAACGCATATCAAGATGAATTACCCATCCAAGGAGATGGTGAAGCATCGAAAAATGTTCCAGTCACGAGTTGGCCATGTAATTGCCTTACCTAAGAGCCCGGGTACATACTTACTATGTATATGCACATGCAACCATCCTATGTACCTGTCAGGATATATCGAGTGGAGGAGGCTTTCGGGCTGCCGGAATATGTGCTAAAATGTACACACAACTTGAGCCGGAGATGGAGATGGGGAGTATTTTTCGTCCTGCGGCACGTGACGAGCATAAGCGAGCAGAAACCAGGATGCAGGATACGAAGAAACTTTGCTCCGGGATTACAATTCTCACTCTGGGTCCGGGAATGAGTATTGATTTTCTACGGGGCGAAAGTTTACCCAAAACTCCTTCTAATTTGTAAAGTTTTTAAAGCCGAAAGACAAAACTATGCCTCCGATTGATTTATGCCCTTGGCCGGACGACAGGTTTATCTCTCTGCCCCATCGGGGAATGTGGCAAAGACCTTCTCCGGCTCTGGATCGGTTTGATTGATTCGCTGAAAGCGCAACGAATGGAAATTACGAAAAGCCAAGCCAAAACAAACGTATAAATCGAGGCGATCCGCACTGCGATCCACCGATCCGAACGGTTTTGAGGGGTACGTGTTCGCCATATTAAGAGTCCCGTTCCCCTTAGAGCGAGGGTTGGGCATTGAGATTACACTGCAGAAAAATAGTAGCAAAAGTAAGTCGAAGAAGTTACTAATATAAATTGGGTAGCAAGAAGTATCTTTTCTGGAAAACATCACTGGGGAATTTTAAGCACACTTTAAAAATTCTGCTGAATTCTTTGTTAGCTTTTCTACCCTTTCTTAGCTTCCAAAATATTAATTTTCTTGTTATTTATTTACATATATAATGCTAGATGCATTAAACTTGGGAACTATATGGACACTTTACACATTTTCCACACTTTTTCTCACTGGAGGCAATGCCTTTTCTCCTAGTGCACGTAAGACCCTTGTTGGGGCCTACAATTTGTTTGTTTTGGACGCCGGTTTGTTTTTCATTTTATTTTTTGGCAGTTGCCGCCGTGCATTTAAAGAGCACACCTGCCAAAGAAGAAAAAGACCCTGGGACGACCCCACCAATTCCGTAGAATTCGTCGATATTTATGAGTCTCTGCCAGTGATTTTTTTAGATTTGCATAACTGGGTCTCTCGGCACGGCCCCTACATGCTTAATTTCTCCCAAAATGAAAGATGGCCGCAAATAGAAACAACTTTCGACGTCCCCGATTCCGGAGAAAGGCCCCATCCTGGCCACATTTAGGGGATGAAGTCCGGAAGCCATCGGAAGAAGGCAAGATTGGGTTTCTTTGATATTGATTTTCCCGAGAGTTCCCGCGCGGAACGTGACTGGAATCGGTGGTCAGATATCCCCTTCCTTTGGCCCCGACTGAGTATGCAAAAGTCGCACCTGGAACGTGTGAACAGTTTTTAGCAATTAACTGACAACTGACGATGGCCAACCTGGCCAAGAGCCTCCTCTCGGCTGCTGGGCTCCTCGTCCTCTCATCTTCTGGCACGCGGCGTCATGCAGTCTGGAGCGGCTCCAAGGAATGGGGGGGCATGGGGAATGGGGAATGGAGAATGCAGAGCGGCATGCCCCAAAACATTCATCCTAATTGGCGTTCAATCTCCCGGCTGCCTTCGATTTGCATGCACACGCGATGTCCGCTGGCCAAAGTCGAACTCCGCCAGCTCCCCAGCCACAGCTCCAGCTCCAGCTCAGACTCTGGACTCCAAGACGAGGTGGAAGCGCAACTCCGGTAGCCACGTTCTCACATTCCCATTTAGAGCAGCTATTAGGGCACAGTGGAATCGATCGGAGGAGCAAACCATGAACTGGTAGCTACTTTTAGATGGTAACTTTAAGTAGGAGATATCCAAGTATATTTTATTTATCATATTTCCCACAATTTATACCCATGGTAGCAGGATAGAGCCACAGTTGAAGCTCAATCGCACTGTTTGCTCAACTAATTAACATTTTTAATGGCGAATCCTTGTAAGACAACCCTGAGCAGGAGAAGATGAAGCAGCCTCTTGCCTCTGTTTGTCTTTAAAGGATTTGCCTGTGAGAGCTCTGTGGGCAATGTCAAATGTTTTTGTTTAATTTAGATCCACAGCGCAGATAATTTATGCCGCCGGAGCTGGGCTTCCGCCGCCTGAGGTAGCCTGAGGACCTGAGCTCCGAGAGACGACACGCTTTTTGCCGGCGCTTTTGATACCAAGATGTCGCTGCTCTCTCCACCCCCCTCCCTCTCTAGAGATTTTAATCGTAAGAATCTCCGGGATCAGGTTTGTAATAGAGAAATATATCATCACTCCACATGGCCAAGGGATATGTTTGGACAGCTCTTGACTTATCGCTGGGATGCAGTGTGCCTATGCCTGTGCGCCTGTGTGGTTATCTCACATCCTTCGGTTGTCCTTGGCCTTTACCGTTAGACTCACTTTCTAGGGAAAGGAGCAGTGGTGAGTCCAATAATGTCATAAATTTCATAAAGTGTCAAAAGGAACACCTGAATGTACCTCAAGGACCTGCTATGAGACGCACTATAGTGACCTTGTGGTGATATAGGGGCGTTTGCCTTGTTTTATCGCCTTGTTTAATCACAACTGTGAGAACAAGGCGAAAGACAGGGGAGAGGTAAGGTGAAATAAATAAGGAAATGTTGGGAAAGTCAGGTTATTATATAGGCTTTATCGGATTCTTGATATATCACATGGAAGAAAGGGAGAGCCATTGCTATTATTTACGCAATAATTCTCCTAATATTATTCGTAATGCAATTTTTCGCTTATACTTCTTTTTGTTAGCAATCATGATTGGTATCGATTGACCAGCAAAGGGTTCAATAACCCAACTCCCCATCAGAACACGCCTCATACTCGAACTCGAACTCATACTCCTTCTCCCTGTGATACCTGTTAATAATTCATGAAAATTTTTATCGCTGGCCAGCAAATAAACTGAGCAGCGCGACGCCCCGGCAATTGCCATTTTGTTTTTTACGATCGATCGAAATTCCCAGTTCGAACATTTCCCCTGACCGGCAGTTCCAATTCGAATCGGTTTCGGTTCGTCATCATCACTTGGTCATCACACCGCAGCGAGTGGATGGGAATCCCCCGTTAAACAAACCCTCAAAAGCGCAGTGTTCATCCCTCTCCAGGGGCCCACATATGGGAGCATTTTCTCCTGAAATTCCGCCTGCCTTCCAAGTTATATGCAGCCTTAATTATATGTATCGGTGGATTTGCAATCGCCTTTGGAATTCTAAAAACAATTTAAGGAAACGAGCTGTGCGCCGCCAAGCCAAATTGAGTTATTACGAAAATTAAATCACTCGAGAGATTCTTGCAGTTTTTCGTGTCAAACGGGTTTTGCCCAGTGTTCTCTAGAAGGGGTTAACCGGCGGAGGAGGGGAGGGGAGGAGGAGTGGCGCCTGTTAATTAAAATGCAATCAGCGTTACGAATACTAATGAAATAATCTGTGTAGAGCTCAGTGTTCTCTGTTTTCTGTTTGTATATCTCTGCCGCTGCTTGGAACATAACTCAATTTGTCAAAAATTTACACAAAGTCACAAGGAGCGGAATGGGGAGCAGTCACTGGGCTTGTCACAGCTTCAAGGGGCTTACGGTTTCAAAATAATTTATGCCTCACCTTTAAGCTGACTCTTTGTTTTACCCGCATTTTAAGTTAATCAATCAAGTATTGTGCTGAAATAATATTGTTACAAGTTCAGTCTCCAACCAATTACCCCTTTTCGTAGATACCAGGACCTGCCCCATTGCTTCATTAGGTTTGGATATATATAGCCTCCAGGCAGGAGCAAAGCATGTGAAAGGCGCAGGAAGCGAATTACCTTCGCTTGTCTGCACGCAGGACTGGGCCCCAGGGGTTCAAGGGTCAAGTCAGTCGATTGTCCAATGAAATGGAAATCGAATTCGAGCAATGGAAAATCCAGCCGAGCCTTAAAGGGGATAATCTGGCTAATCTTGAATAATAACACCAGAAAATCGTAGCTCATTTTTTAGGCCAGCTCTTGGGTCTCAAGAGAGATTTCTTAGCCTGATTTACTTGTAAAATTTAAGCTAAGGAGAAGGTTACTCCTCGGCTTCCGATTTCTCCAGTCTCTCCAGCACGTTTCTCTATTACGCAAACAATTTGCAGCAAGTTTTTGGGGCAATAAAGTTAATCTACCATCTAAATGAGCCATCTCCACGACATGGTCGAGTGGCTTCGGTCCATCCGCTGGTCAGCTGAAACCGCAGGGAAATACAGAAGCCGAAACCGAAAATCTTGGCCAGAGATTTGCGATTGGGTTTTGAAATAAAACAAAAGACAAACAAAGATTGCGGCCATTTAAATTAATTATTTAGCTAGCTGGAAAATTATGCGAGTGGCTGCTGCTGTGGGCGATTTATCAGTCAGTTATGTATTATGTATGCTAATGTCTGGATTATTTCGAGTTACATATCCTAGCCGTTGTCCTTTGGTTGTCCTTCCTTGGCATGCATATCTCTGGGGCTTACTCCTTCGCTTAATTTCTCTCTCTCTCTCTCTCTTCTCCCACAAGAAGTCACGCATTCGGGCGACAGAGTGCCGAAAGTTTAATGTCACTTTATGATGTCCTTGCGGGTCCCTTTAGTGCTCCTTGCTGAGCCAGCGCGATTTTTCTAATTGAAAGCTGCTGCCAAAGAAACTGACATGTCAGCTAATTCTGGGGTGGAAATATACGTTCTTTTTATGGGAAAACCCGTGGATAAAGAGAGTAGTTTGACATCCATTAGCTGGAAAGTTTTTAATGGCCACTAAAATGTAAGGCAAGGATATATAATGGAACAATGATTTGTTAATGCCACATTAGAAGAGACTTTGAAAATGTTATATTTTAAAATAAAATAAAATATGTTTATGTAATCAAAAATATAGAACTCACTTCCATCAGGCTTTCATAACTTATAAAAATTTTTTAAAAACAATAAGAATCCCCTTGGAAAATGATTAAATTTCCTTAACCATTTGTCTCTTCTCCCCATTATTGACATATGTTGCAAACTATATCTATATATGAGATCTTTGTCCCATCTTTGAAACGAAAACAGCCGTTACCCGCAGCCGCAGTGGAACAAGCCGATTATGTAAACCGAAAAACAGCAAACTCTTAAAAAAAAAACAAAATCAAACCCAAAGTTGGTGTGAAATATTATGCGAATTTGTTGTTGCGGCTTCGGCATACCCTCTTCTCCTACCACTGCCGCTCCTCCCCTCCCCTGCTCACCGTGATTTGTTTTTATGTTTTACAAAAATTTTAAAATGTTTTCACGGTGGCTTCGGGCGAATGTCAATAAACAACAACTGTCACCAATTTCCTACTGGCTGTTGTTCTTCCCCGATTTTTACAACATTTTTTTTTGTTGTTTGCTGTTTTGACAATAGGAGGAAGCGAGTGCCAAAAAATTCACGCGAGTGTGCGAAATTGTCGGAGATTTATCAAATCGCGAATTGAACTGCCGCCGCTTTTCCAGCGCCTTATCATAGGGCACCAATTTCACGGTGAATTATTCAAGTTTTTCCGTTTTCGCAATTTGGCAGCATTGCGAGAATTCATTTAAATAAAACTGCAATTTGTCTGAGCCCAGGATGCCTCCCCCCTTGGACCATGTTAATTTGATGTTATGTGATTATTAGCATTTACCAAACTAAGTAGATTAATGCGGTGTCTATCAAGGAGGGAATTGTGAATAGATACTACAATTACTTAACTAAAAAATATAATTATTATTAAGTTATTTTTAAGGTCAGTGATAGGTGCTCTGTTAGCTTTCTATGGGATTGATTAATAGAATTTACACAGTGCCAAAATGTATCTTTCTATTTTCAAATATACAATAAATTAACTTTCCAAGTAGTTTAAGCAGTTATATTCCTAGAAAAACTTGAAAATTATTCAGTTAAATAAAATCAATAAACGTTAACTGCCTTTGTGAATTTTATTTAATAATTTAAGTGCAAATTCCTTTAGACTATGTATTATTTATTAAGCCAATTCCTTTTTATAGATAGTTAACTTTTTTTTTGTATCCTCACCAAAATCTTTCCTATTCTTTGACTTTTCCCTTGAATTCCTTTTAAATTCTTTTAAAAATGTGAGAAATACCTGTGTAAGTGCACTAAAAAATTTGTAATTACTCCGCTTGCCGTAGTTAAAATTACGTGAAATGTTGTTAAAAATATTTTTACAGCAAAAGTTGGTCATAAAATGTGTCGAGAAGCGAAATCTCCGATTTGTCTCTGTCTCAGAAAACCATAAAAAGCCAGAGAGAGCAACAGAGATGGAGAGAGAAAGAGCGACGTAATGATTTCCCATTTGAGATAAGGTGAGGCCTCAGGTAACCTCCCCCTTGACACACCACCCCACCCCCTCTCCGGCGGTGCTTCTGTGCGCCATTAAAACCTTAACCCAAAACGGACTCCGATCCGATCGAGGAGAGCCTCCGAAAAACAGTGCTCTCGTTTCGTTTTTTTAGATCTGGCCCGATTTTGTTTCGGTTTCTGTTTCTCCGCCGCGGAGAATTAACAAATTTTTATGGCCCATTCGATGTGACGAGCAAGGCAAATTGGGTTTGGGAACAGATCGGAGATAGAGTCCCTACATATAAATGTACATGTATGTAGTGCGGTGGAATGTGCAAATATAAGCGGACTTTAAGGGGTTAATGGAGTCATCATCGGAGGGCAAACGATTATATCTGGTGGGTTTTTTTTAATCCCCGACAACCGGCGGGAAAATTCCGTAGGGGAAACTTTACTATACTAGATTTTTACACGGGGTTTCTTTGATCATTTGATCACTTGATCACATTGAAAAAGCTTTAAAAACTGGTTTAAGTGAAATAATATATAATATTAATATATATTTTACCAAAGTCCGAAGTCTTTGGATCCTAAGATTACTTCGACACTAGGATTCCCCCAACAAATTCCTTAAGGACCTGAAAATTATATTGATAGGGATTTGAACAGGTTTCTGTCGTATTAAAATACTTTGATTTAATTGTAATAATTCTATATCTTAAATATATATATTTTAAATCCATATTTAAGATAAGTTATTATGAAATTATGTTTCCACCTTCCCCATATCATATCCCACTTGATTTAGAGCCCCTTTTCGACCATAAAGCAATCCGCACTTTGAAGTCTAATGCTCATCTGCATATCGTCCGCGAATCAATTCCTGGTTGATCGTATCTCCCGGCATACAGTACCCCGCCAGCTGCCCCCCCGGAGACTTTGGAGTCGAGCCGCCGTTGCAGTGCCATGACTTGCAAGCTGCCAGCGAGCTGGAGCTGTAGCTGTAGCTGGAGCTACTTCAGAAGACGACGGAGCAGACGGGGCTTTATGAAAAAATACGAAGTATTAAAATCATAAATCCCATTGGAAATGCGCGTCACGTGCGTGGAGCGTTAGTCTCTCCGGCGAAGGAGCTGCCGACGACGTCGTTGACTTCTCGCTGCAGCGGCATCCGTATGAGGAGGAGCACTCCTCCTCCTTCGCCTCCCCGGACTTTAATTCCATCGCCCGATTTTACTTAAAGAGATTAACTTCTAGGCTCTATGGAAATGCCCATCATAGTTGGCAGAGGAGTTGCCGTGGCTTTTCCTTGGCTTTTCCCGTGAAATATTCATGAAGCCGACACGGCAGTCCCGGGCCATAAAACAATAAAAGTTGAAGCAGCTAGAGGCCATAAAAATATTTAATGCAAAAGGAATTGTCGTGGATTCATCCAGGCCTGAGTTCCCCTCTCAAATGACAATTGTTTGGAGCCCGGCAGTCGGCGGCAAACAAATAAGTCTCCAAAGACATATGAGGCAGGACTGCCATAAATTCGGTGCTCCATCCTCCTCAATTATGCAGCGGAATGTTTTATGCGAGTGTGCTCCCCAGGATCTGTGGCCAGGACTCGGCGTAGTCACTTTGCCTGATTAGTGTCGAGTGACTGATGAATAAGTAACTAACAATATTATCACTCGGGCTTCAAGCCGGGGTTTTTCCCTTCAATCATTTGCATAAACCTTTTTCCTCAACCTTAGCGGCCGACTCTGTTTGATCCGCAGACAAATTACCGTCAAGGTACTGAGACCCAAGAAATGGTTGAAAAAAAAGTAACTGAAAAAAGGGGAAAATCAACCTCAATACGGAGTAAAAAGCCGAATATTCAAATCAAGACTCGACTACGACGCTGTCTACATATTAACCAGTACTGAAAATAACCAAAAATCTTTGGGAGCTGTTCTTCAAAAGAAATAAATATAAATGTGAATGGGAATGGGAATGGGGGGAATGGGAATTGTAAGGGGGAACGGACTTGTTTAGTTTGGAAGAAATGGGTTAAATTGAAGCAGAACTTTCACAACTCTAGATCAAGCTAAGCGATATATATCCAAGATTTTAATTTTGATTTAATCTACATTGCGTATACGCAATATACAGGAGATTAAGTATAATATTTTAGAAACTTGAAAACTTGAATAAATATTGTTTCAAGCAAATATTTCCTAACATCTCTTAGCTATATTTGAAATCATGATTTCAATTTTGATTTAATCCACATTGCGTATACGCAATATATAAGAGATTAAGTACAATATTTTAGAAACCTAAAAACCTGAATAAATATTCTTTCATGCAAATATTCTCAAACAAATATTAGCAATATGTGAAATTAAATTGATAGTCATAATAGCCGGGTTTCTGTTCTATATAAATAGAGAATGAAGGAAGGACATAAACTCCTCACTATGTTATATTATATTTAGAGGCAGGAAACTAGAAAAATATTTTCTAGGAATAATGGAAATAGTAAACGTGGTTAATTTGAATTATGGGAATGTGCGACAAATTGTTAAACAACCGTTAAGCTACTAATAATACATCCCTTTGATGATAAAAGTGAGAATCCTCTTTACCCTTTTCCTACTAGAGTTCAAATACTATGAACTTTGTTTTCTAAACAGTGCCCCAATATCTTTTGTTAAAAATGGCAGACGTTGTTTGTCATTAACAGCAACATGAACAGCAGCAGCCGCAGCAGCAGTCGCAGCCGCAGCAGCAACATCAACAACATCGACGGCGGCAACATGGACGCAGTAATCAGTCACATCGAGCATCGACTTTCCAAGTGAATGGGCGGGACGTGACTGAGCTCCCAGCAGAGCTCAGTAAATATATATCCCCCTGTACATAATGGCTTGTGTACATTATGTACATACACACAGAGAGGAGCCGAGCTTGTCCCTTTCTGCATTTGTATTCTATTTGCTTATGTAAAGCGTGGCTCCAACTCCGCAGTATCTGCCTCTTTGTCTAGCTGCTGCTCCCTGTTTACTTATTTACTTTTGTCTTGGTCCGTCTCTGTCTGTTTGTGTGTTTGGATTTTTTTCCTCGCTTTGAAATGTGACTGAAATTTTAATGCCGACAAATTTTTCGTTTGCCCCTCGCTCGGCGAGGATGTGTGGATTTATTATGCTGATTTTATTTGTTGTCGCTTTTAATAATAAAGAATGGAAAATAAAAGAGAAATATATTTATTAATGATTAATAAAAAAAAGTCGACGTCATTCGATGACACACAACCAGAGTAATGGAAACTTGTAGTGACACATTAGAAAATTAAACTAAACACCAATCAACCGTTTAAGGACAAATCTAATCTCCATCACGTTTAGCTGGTGATAATTGCTATTATTATAATTATTAACATTCATTTGCCACAAATGATAATCTAATTGAGATGTGATATATATCTAAATGGGGCACCCAATAATGGTTTAATTATTGTGATTATGGAACGGAGTAATGTTTGAAAAATGTGAATGTAAAAAATTTAAAGTGGGTATTACACTCGCAAATAGCAGGTCTTAAGATTGATACTACTGACATTTGTAAACAGAAATCAATCAGGCCCCTTCCTCCGATTTCAATTTCATGCATTTTCAATGAGGAATCACGGCCAGCATACATCGATTCAAACCTATTACCTTGACTTGAATGGTTCCTTCAACTTTGAGATATTTGCAACCAACTTTTCATTGAGTTTTCCCTAGGAAGTTGCATTTGCATTTCTCCCACTGAGAGAGAGAGAGAGAGAACAGAGGGCAAGAGAAATGTGAAAACATTTGTAATTTGCATCGCAGGTTGGGCGGGAGCTGCTCCCCGAGAGAAGTGGAACTTTTTAATGAGATTTAATGGCGCTACTGGGAAAAGTCCAGGAGCCGTGAGCTGTAAGTGAGCATTAAATCATGTTGGCCAACTCGGATAAGGAGCCCAGGAGGCTGGGTTGAGTATCGGGTTACGAGGCCCGGGACATAAATCTCTCCCTCAGCGATAAGCGAAAAATATTCAAAATGAATTATTCAACCGGAACGAATGGCCAGGACACCGTCCTTCCCCCGCATCCCGAGGAGAAGATTCATCATTTCATAATTAGACTCCAATCTGCTGTCCCCTCCCCCCATGTCCATGTGGAGAGGAGCACATGACCAGAAGGAAGTTGCGGACTTTTTGACCGAATTTCTGTGGTCGCAAGTGTTAATAATGGCATTTGATCCGCAATCCCCAAGCTCCTTCCTGACTTGTTCTCTGCGGTAAATGAAATTAAATTGTCCTTTTTCATTCTGATGTGTGTGTGTGTGTGTGGAGGCGGCGACAATAAATTAATATTAGCGTGTGTGTTGTTGGACCTCGACAGGAGCGCCATCCACCCCCGGAACGAATAAACTAATAAAGCATATGGACAGGACATCGTGCAGGAAGGGGGCAGAATGTTACATCATGTGTGCTCGGGCCGAAGGAGCAGCGGATGCAGGATGCGTGTGCGTGTGCGTGAAGTTCGACTGGTGTCAGTTGGCTGTCATTTTCAGGGGACAGAAGGCAGAAGGAAATCCCGAGAACGCTTTGGGGGAGAGGAAACATCAGTGTCAATCAATTTGAGCAAACAGAAGAGAGCGCAGGATGATGAGCAGGATTACATAAGAACCTGCACCAGCCACTCGCTAATTGTGAAAGCAACAGGAGGATGAGCCTGGAATTAGTGGAACATCATAGCAGGTTTTTAATGTCAGAATAATTATTTTATGCAGAAGAGAGAAACAAGAGGAAGATTTTTTTACCTATTTATATTATTTTGATATGAGATAAAAAAGGAAGTTAGACGGGGACTCTCAGAAATCACTAATTACCCGATATTCTTTATCTCAAAACAGGATGGCAAAGGGTTTTACAAGCTCTTTGTTAAGTTCATGACATGTTACACATTTAAAGAATCCGACAATAATTCAAAGCCAACCTTAATTGACCTGCACCCCAACCATATAACAAATATATTGTATTTATTTTATATGCATATGTATTATGTGTGAAGTCAGCATTATTATTATTATTAACCCATGCTGACATTGGCCACAAATATTCCCTATATTTTTGTTAGCAATTTGCTGACGACTGTCCTCGCTTTGCTTGCTTCTGGCATTGGCTTTGGCTTTGGCTTTGGTTTGGGTAATTGTAACCATTCAAAGGACAAACACCCGCACACATGCGAGGCTCTTAATGACACACACACACCCACACACGCGTTCAGATAATCACTACCGCCCCCGCGCCCAACCCCCTTGCCAGTCACCATTTAAAAGAGAGACAAATTCATGCATTATTCATTGCACGGCCTCACGCATTTTTCCTCATTTTCCTGTTGTTGTTTTTCTCTCCCGAAAAACGCCGCTCAGCAAGTGAAAATTTAATAAAGAGAAATTTTCTTCTGACTAACGAACTTTCGGTTCTTAAGTGGTGAAAGAAGGATGAAATAGAGACAGAGATGGCGAAGGTGGGCTTAACTCACCAAATTTATTTCCCAATTTCTGAAAGCAATTAAATGCATTTCAATGGAATTTAAGGGATACATTGTTGGGGATTATTTGGAAGGAAAAATCATAATTTTATTACTACATTTTAATACTGCTGATTAATCTAATTTCAGATTGCACCACAATATTTTTTTTACCAAAAACATTGCATTTTTCACACACAACTTAAATTTTTTTTAATTAGAACATTTAAGAGAGAATATTTAATATTAAAAGGTACAACTGCTTATCCAAGAAACATATAAACATTTCCCAAAGTTCCATTAAAATATTTACAGGTATAAGGAAATTCCAACCACTGCACACTTCCCACACGAGAACAGTTCCCATTTCAAGTCGCCACACTCTTTTCGGCCATTTACGATGATTCTTATTGGCACTTGGCCACATTTTCTGCATTCTGATGTCCTCGCTGACTCCTTGACTCGCTTCTCGATGCGATTTCTATCATCGCTGACGGGGTAAAAAAAAAAAATAACCAGGAGGGAATGAAAGAATCAGGCAGAGCGAAGGAAAAACAATTTTCGCAACAAAGCGCAAGAAAGCCAGCCAAGTGTCGAATGATGTCGCAAATGGAAACACGTGCAGGACACACAGCTCTGCCACTACCTTTTAGCTACCCCACCCCAACCCTCCTCCATCACCTCCCTTACTCACTTTTTTTAGAGAGAACTTCGCTTCAGGGTTGCATTTAGAGCTGGACCAAAAGTACAAAAAATTTGTTGGGTGCCAACATTAATTTTATGTTTGTTAATTTCTTTTATTTTCGAGCATTTTTTCTACCAATTCCCCGACAATTTCATGGACATTTGCATATTTTGTACCTTCTACGAGCCCTCGGAACCCTCGGAAAATTCCAAGGTGTTTTGCGGGACTAACAATTGTTCTGAGAAATTAAAACGGGGAAAAATTGCGTTAAATTTATCGTCTGTAAAGGGGCCGGGAAATTAGTTCAACTAGGGGTTATATTAACAAAAAAAAAAAAGGAATAAGGGAGCGGGCAGAACCCCGATCACAACAACCCTTTGACTCGGAGCCGGACCCGCACATATGCTGCATTCGAGCCACTTGAAAAATCGAGGAGTGAAAGGGGTTAGCACTTGTGGCTGGCAAATAAATCTTCCATTTCGATTTAAAGTGTAGCAGGAAGGGGTCGGTCGGTCGTCCGGGAAAGAGATTTATGGCCCCATTGTCGATCTGCTTCGATTACAAGGCCATATAATCGAAAACTCGAATCCCCTGCCTCGACATCCGCAGATGATGTGGCCCATAAATCCTGGCCGATGCCATCAATATTATGACTTGTCAAATTATGTTGTACTTGTGTCTCATCTTAAAGCTTTTTGTTTTCCCATTTTCCTCGCTCTTCTCGACCCCTTTGGCCTTTATGGTTAGATTTTTACGTAGGCCTCTTCGGCTGGTGTTATTTAATCTCCGAAAGAGCTCCCCGGAGGGCAGTTCCTGGCCACGGCCAGTTGCAATCGCCAATTAATGCTAATTTCAACAAGGTTCCAAGGCGACTCTCAACCCCTTTCGGTCACAAACCATTTAACATTTGAGTTTTCCTTTTGGAAATCAAAAGGGTTTCCTATCTCGACTGTTCCCCGTTTAATTAGCGAATCTCAGCGCTTTTTTATGAGGGGACACCATCTTGGGGCGCTGGCAGCTGCTGTCAAAGGCAATTTGGCATTAAAATTTCTAAGGCCAGAAGTTGGGGAATACAATATAATAGAGGTATAATTTATATTGTACTATTTTACAGGTTTACTTTAATATAAAATTCAAAATAAAGATAGTTTTGGGCCCCGATATTTTCCGTCCTAAGACATTTTAGATAAATTTAATTTATTAATTTCCTTACCTCTAAAAATTCTGCAGAAATTAAATATTTTTTCTTCAATTATCGTTGAGACTAAAAATGTAAAAAATATAAATATATCATTATAATCATAATATATAATGTTATATTATTTCCTTACCTCTGAAAGGGCTGCAGCAATTAAATATTTTTTCCGGTTAAATTATTATTGTAGAATCTAAAAATATACAAAATTTTAAAATAATATCTGTGCCTTATCATTTTATTTTAAGACAATTTCCTTACCTTTAAAATTTATTATTTGTTTCCTGGTCTTCGGGTTTAATATACTCTGTGTGCGAATATTTAAAATGTTGCCGCTGCCCACCCCCTCGAAAATTCGCAGGTGGGCGCCCAATAATTAGGGCTGCCAGAAGAGCGGGAGGGAAGGGAGCGGCGGCGGCGGCTGCGGCAGCACTTGTGTTTATAAAGCGCTACTTAAAATTATAATCGCACATATTATCCAGTAATGAAGTGCGGCTGCAGCGGCAGCAGTCTCGCCGCCGCGTCCAACGGAGCACCCACATATGCTGTCCTGCTCTTTCTTATTGGCCAAAAGATCAGCGAACGCCAGGGGCATCCAGCGAAAGTGAAAATTCACAAAATACGCGTTGGTCGTTGCTGCCTCCATGAATTATTATAATCCGCACTTTGTCCACACCTTTATCTACACTTTTCACGATCCCTTGATTATTTTATTAAGTAACTAACACCAATTAAACGTTTTTATTTGACAAATGAAAATTTCGCACTCGCTGGGGAAAATTGGCGGGAGAACTATCGATATTCGCCAGAATGCAATCGATTGCGTGAGTGTAGGTCAATGCCCTCTCTTCGCTCCCACGCACTTAATTGCACTCTCTCTTGAACATCGATATTTTCTCCGCCATTTTTTCTTCGCGAGTGTAAAATTTATATTGCCGAAATAAAAAACGTGTTTTCAGTAGTAATCCGCAATTAAATAAGCCCAAAAGTCGTGAAAAGTGTATACGAAGTAGGGTTGTTGATAATATATCAAAATATCAATATATCGATATTTTTTTCTGAAAATGATATATTTATATCGTGATATTTTTTTTGCCCAAATATCGATATTGCGATATTTTTTTTTGATATTTTTTTGATATTTTTCTCTGTGTCACTCTGATTTTGAAAGTTGAAGTGAATGTGTTAGAATGAGCTTAAAATCTAATTACACCGAGATAAAAAACGGGACTGCAAAGTGCAAACTTTGCGACCGAATAATTAAAACGAGCGGAAACTCGTCAAACTTGTCTTCGCACCTGAAGAACAAACATTATGATGTTTTCGCAAAATGTTCGCAAAAGAAGGTATGTACATATGGCATATGTATGTATGTGTGCGTGTGATCCGATTTTAGGAAGTCGAAGATTCCGCTGAAAATCGACGATTCCACTGAAAACCGACCACTAAACGCGTACTTACATGTTGCTCACAACATAAATTAATTTGTTTTTATTCTTAGCTGTCTACAAACTTTGAAAATGTCCTCACAATAACAGAGTCGTTTAAGACTGCTGAGGCGTTTAAAGGTAAGTGTGTAATACAAATATAATATAATATAAAAATAAAAACGTATCTTTATTTTTATTTTAGAGGACGGTTATAAGTCCAAGGAAATAACTGATGCAATTGTTTTTATGATATGCAAAGACAACATGCCAGTGCGCTGCGTTGAGAAAGAAGGATTAAAAAACCTTATAAAAAAATGTGTGCCGCATTATAAAATGCCTTGCAGATCCAAGGCAAGTATTAAAGACTTTTATTGTATTTTAATGTATTTTGATAGATTATAAATATATATCCATTTTCAGATAACTACCATGATTGAAGACAAGTACGCCGAATGTGTAGGAAGACTCAAAATTATTTTCAGCACTGTGGAGGATGTTGCATTCACCTGCGATGCAGTTACAATTTCAAACTCGAGTCGCTCCTTCCTTACAATAACAGCTCATTTTCTTCATAAAGAGTCGCTGAACTCAATATGTCTAAAATCGTCAAGAATGGACCAGGTTTGTTTACATTTAAATATTTGCTTTTT
>VNJU01002276.1:0-53303 GCA_008042675.1 Drosophila seguyi
AAACAACTTGCATAACAAATTCATACTACTCTATTTTTTTCAACCAAAAAAAATAACAAACCAAGCAAAGCAAAGGCAAAACTTTATTAATTTAACATAGAGAATAACATTGTAATGCAGTTTATATATATATATTGAACTAAGCTTTGGGTTAAAGGCTTTAAGGATTAAAGAGAAACAAAAAACACACACCGCGTAGAGGCAGCCTAGAGAGCAGATCTCACTTGTAGTGTTCCCATAGAGCCAACAGGCCCGGACAGCTGACACACAACGCCTTATCTATATAGTACTTTATAGTGACAAAGCTCTAGCTCTCCAAAATCGCCGCTCTAGCTCCCAAAATATGGATGTTATTAGCCCAAAAAAAAGTAGATAAAAAAGAAAACCAAAAAAAGAACCGAAAGTAGAAAGAGATTTAGAAGTCGGTGGGAGAAGGACGAAATATTTAACAACCTCGGGACCATATTTTATAATCAAAATATGCGTTTCATTGCGAAGCACGCACATTCACATTATTCTTGGTTTTGGTTCCACAACTATATATTTCCAACTATATTTGTAAACCAGCTTTGGGGAACACTCCTCACACACCACGATGTTAAGGATAATGACTTAGCTTGAAATCTAAAATGACTTCCAATTGAATGCCATATAGGGATGCTATCATCTTATTCGATTTTCCTTAGTTCCCAAAATCAAAAAATTCTCACAAAAGCACTCGAGAAACAGAGGAGGCAACCTTTATTCCGGACTTGGCATTGGGCTAGCCAAGAATAGGGGAAGATTCTGGGGTCTGTCCAATGCCAAGCTCGGAACTCTCTACCATTTTGTAGCCATAGGAATATATAGAACTTTGAAGATAAGGTTTTGTTGGAGGCAAAACCCCAAGGAAACCGCATACAGAAACCGAAACAATTCTCATTTTTGCTTTTGTGCTCAATCAAAGAAGCTTAACTGTGAGAAAATACCAAAAATGAATACAAACGTAGAGTTGCTTGGAGAACTTCTAGCTAAAAACAATTACAGTTAGAGAAAAAAATCGTAAAGAAAAACACAAAAAAAAAACAAAAACATTTTATTAAAGCATCGAATTTTTCTTAACAAAACAAAACAAAAAACGAAAAACAAAAAATGAGCAAACAAACAATCTTATTTCTAGGACAAACCAAATCTAGTTACTTATTTACATTCAATATATATATATATAAAAACGAACAAAAAACAATTTAGACTTTGGAATTTGGGGAAGAATTTCAAGGTTTAACTTTGTTTTTTAACACTCTACATTTAAGCACAAGTCGAAGAATTAAAAGAACGAGAATCACTGATTTTTCTATTTACATCAAAACTAAATTAATAAATAATGTTGAAGGCAGACTTTAAGCGAATTTTAAATAAGCTAAATCGAACAAGAGGCGAACGAAGAGAATATTTTAAAACCAATTATATATACATACATGAATATGCTTTATTTACTTTAAAAAAATATTTACATTATATACACAAACAACAAGAACGAACAACCTACATACATACAACTATATTATATGAAAGGAAAGTAAGAAAATTGTATTAAACAAAACCAGAATGCGATAAATTCATTTACACTCTACCAAGAAAGGGAAATTTTATATATGAACGCTAACCTTATATACATCTAGAATCCAAATGCCATATATATTACCGCACATCTAAGTTAAAACTAAATCTTTAAGCCTAGAGAGCCGAGGAGCAGCGGAAGCAACTTGTAGAGTTCAACGGAACGGAAACAAAACAAACATTTCGATACTTCTCATGTGACTTGAAACCAAAGGACAACTACTAGCAAGGATCTCGTAGTTAGTAGAGAGACCGAATCAAAGCCAGACAGTACGAGTAGCTGAAATTAGAGGACATACAACAAGTAAACAAACAAACACAAATGTAAACCTGCTGCAAGGATAATTGCTTTTTCCAACAACAAAAACCTTCATTCAAGAAGACGAAGACGGCAGAAGTACGAGTATATATTATAAAGAACATATTAAATATATATACATATATATAACTATATTTAAAGATCAGTTCACTATAATAAAGTCTATAATTACCATACCTTACAGAACAGCACAGCCCGCGGGGCTTTCTTTTATTTATCAAAAAATATCCTTGCCCCCCTCCCCCCAATCCCACAGTCTTTCACAGCGTCGTCCCCTTGTAGCCCACCTCCAGCAGGGAGTTCCTCTCCTCCGTCTTCCTGCCCAGCACCCGCTTCCGGTAGCTCTGCTCGGCCAGGTGCCGCAGATGCTGAGCCGTGCCCACGCCCGTCTTCTCCACGAAGCGATGCAGGTAGCCGTGCCGATTGTGGAGCAGCTCGTGGGGATGCCCCAGCTCCACCACCCGGCCCATGTCCACCACCATCACCCGATCGTTGTCCATCACCGTGTGCAGGCGGTGGGCAATGGTCAGGACCGTGCAGTGGGCGAACTTGGTGTGAATGGCCTCCTGGATGAGATTGTCGGTCCTGAAAGGAGAGTTAAGTTTTAGATTTTGAAATAGTAAGTTCTAAGTTAAGGGTATAAATCATATTTAGCTCACATTAATAAAGATTTTAATTTAAACAGGAAATTTAAGCTATGTTTTGTTTATTTTCTGTTTTATTTTCTAACTAAAAGAAATCCCTATTTACCTTTTTAAACTGTCAAATTATATAAAACTCGATCTAGTTGTGCGCAGTTTTTATGAGACTTACTCTTTACCGTCAAAGTAATGTAAGTGACTGGGTCATGACCGATTTTTTGGTGACACTTTTGGACATCGGTAGACTTTTGATCTTTCGTTTGCTTTAAGAATTATACAATCAATCAATCACTCAAGCGGCTTCAAAAAAAAAATCGGAAACTAATCTAGGTTAGTCAGTGAATGTCACAGAGACATAAAGAAAAATATAGTATAATATATCTAAACAATAAAATTTGAACTAAAATAGCGACGCTAATGAATGTTTGCTTTACCTATAAAATATAAACGATAAATATTGATTTTAAGAAGCTAGTTTTCCTGAGGGCATAAGCTGCAAAGACAACCAATGATTGCTAAAAATTATATACATTCCGAATTGTCATTGAAATCCTAATTACTCGATTAATAAAATTAAAATGCTTCCTTTTTTGGTTTATTTATAATGCGTTTCTGGACCAATATACAAACTTCGGCTTCCCGAAATTCGCTGCCTTTTTAATTTATATTTGATAAAATAATAATCTGTTTGTATCTAAACTTCATTTCTCTAAAAAAAAAAGCAAGGTAAACGTAAACACTCACTGTGGATCCACATTGGCTGTTGCTTCGTCCATTATGAGTATCTTATTCTGGCGGAGCAGCGCCCTGGCCAGGCAGACCTGCTGCCTCTGGCCCATGCTGAAGTTTGCCCCACAGTCGTGGACGCGACAGTAGATGCCGTCCTTGAGGCTCGAGACGAACTCCTTTAGCTTGACGGCCTCCAGGGCCAGCCACAGCTCCGCGTCCGACTTCTCCTCGAACGGGTCGAGGTTGAAGCGGAGCGAGCCCGAGAAGAGGATCGGATCCTGCGGTATAATCGAGATCCTGCGCCGCAGATCGTGCAGTCCCAGCTCCGATGTCTCGAAGCCATCGATGGCGATGTGGCCATCGATGTGAGCCAGTCGGAAGAGGGCCGCCACAATGGAGGACTTACCAGCCGCCGTGTGGCCCACGATGCCGATCTTCTCCTCACCGCGAATGGTAAAGTTCAGACCCTTGAGGATGTAGGGTCCATGATCGCCATACTTAAGCCTCAGGTCGCGGAAGTCCAGCTGTCCGCAACTGGGCCATTGAGCCGGCAGATTCACCGACTCCTCCGTCTCGTAGGCCGGCTCCGAGGGTATGTTCGCGTACTCCAGGACCCGCTCCACACTGGTCATATTGTTCTCCAGCTCCACCGTCTGGCGCATTCCCGCCTGGCACATCAGCACCAGCTTCATGGACTGTGTGATGGCCAGGCCCACATCGCCGCTGTAAAATCCTCGACTCCGGTCGAGGAGCAGGAAGCTGAATGTCACAGCCAGGATGTAGAGTACGCAGATCAGGTCTGTCCAGAAAGCAAAGGCCCGGTTGATGCTCACATGCAGGTAGAGGGCCGAAGTGTTCTCGTTCTGGTAGTGATGAAAATCCCGCTCCATGTGCTTGGCCCCATTGAGGGCACGAATGGTGGCCAGTCCCCGGAAGGTGGCATTCGTGTGGGAGTAGATGGGACTGCGGGCTGTGAATAAGAGGGAATTATAGTAAATTTTAGGGAATTAGGAATACCTTCAACAACTCACAGATGGTTTCAATCCTCTTCAGACTCCTGCTAGCTCCTATGTAGAGGCACCGACATCCATACAGCAAGGCCACCACCACGATAGCAGGAATGAGGAGCCAAGTGTTGGCCGTGCTGACCACAGCGAGCACAGCCAAACCGTTCACCACAAACTCTATGGAGTCCATTAGCGAGGCGGGCAGGTTGATATCGATGGCTAGGATGTCGCTGGAGAAGCGGTTGAGGATCCGGCCGGAGGTGGCCAGCGTAAAGAACTGCATGCAGGCACTGATGATGCCCCTGAAGAGATAATTGTGGATCCTCAGGGATATCCGCAAGGTCATCGCGAAGAAGCCAAAGGTGCGAAGCACATAGAAGATAAGGGTGCTCAGGATAAGCAGCGTATAGAGAATGACCATGTGCATGCGAGTCCTGTGGTACTCCGGAATGGGTTCGTGCTGGTTGGGCTCCGTCTCCTCCCAGGTGGCCCTGAGAAAGAGATAAATGTAGTTTATATTCTTTGTTAAATTTATGGTTTTCTTAATTCAGAATTAATATTTATTTATATTTAATTACTACCATTCCTTAAATTTTCTAAATGCGTAGCCTATGACGCTGTGATTTCTAGATTCCGGAATAACCATATAACATGTGGCGTCCAGATAGTAAAGTCTGCTCCATCTGCTCGGAAATACCGTCAATATTTATGGCTATCAACAACTGGAACAGGTAGACGAGTGTTCTTTTTTATTTTATTAACCTTGTTTGTTATTAACCTTGTAGCTATAAATCTATAAATCAGACTATCTAGCACTGTGACTCATATTTCCGCGTTAATTTCTGACAAAATTAAAATGGGGTTTAATGAACGAAAATGCTACCTAAATTTTTTTATTTACACAGATTTATATGCTTAACTTTTATGATTTAAAATCTAAACAAATAACAATTAAAATCAGTCAAAGACAACTCACCACTTGGACAAGAAGATATCCATGGTGGCCTCCGAGGCACGAGCCACCACGAACAGTAGCAGGATCAGCCCCACCACCACAGGATGCCCAAGGACCTTAAGGTATGCCCGATACGTATTGAGCTTCACCGAGCCCCGATGCTGCTGCTCCTTGAACTGCTGCTCCAGCTGATCGCGATCGAGATGCTCCTCCTGGGACAAGGACTTCCTCGGCTCCGGATCCTCATAGACACTGTCCGTGCGCATAGCTCGCAGCTTGGCCACCTCGGCATCGTTGGCCACCGACATTCGGAAGCGGATGAGCTTCTTCAAGGCATCGTACTGACCCTGAATGGAGATTCGCCCGCCCTCGAGCAGCACCAAGTGGTCGACATGGCGGAGCAGCTGCACCCGATGCGTCACCAGAATGCGTATCTTCTTGCACAGGAACTCGTTAAGGCAGCGATCCAGCAGGATCTTGCTGATGTTCGAGTCCACGGCGGAGAGCGGGTCGTCCAGCAGGTAAATATCCGCTTTTCGGTAGACAGCCCTGGCCAGACTGACCCTGGCCTTCTGCCCGCCACTAAGACTAGCACCGCCCTCGCCCACCCGGGTGTTGTCACCCGCCGGCAGGTGCTCCAAGTCCTTGTCCAGGTGACACACTCGCAGGACCTCGTGGTAGCGCTGCTCGTCATAGGGTTCCGTGAAGAGGATATTCTCGCGGAGACTGCCGCGGAGCAGCCAGGGCTCCTGGGGGGCATAGCTTAGGACACCGTTGAGCTCCACACTGCCGCTGATGATGTCCAGCTCACCGAGGATCGCCTGGAGCAGGGTGCTCTTGCCGGCTCCCACGGTGCCCACAATGCCCACGAACTGCTGGTCGCTGGCCTGAAAGCTCACGTCCTCGATGTGGCGATGCCGCTTCTCCTGCTGCGCCGGATCCCAGCTGGCGGTGAGCTTCTGCACCGAGATGCTCTTGACCTCGGCTCGGGGATTGTTGGTGCGTCCCGGGAAGTTTCCGTGCTGGGGATCCGTTTCGGGGTCCTTGAAGTTCTCCACACCACCGTCGGCCGGATTCTCGTGCTGGAAGAGGAAGTCCTTGACGCGATTCGCCACCACGAACGTCTCCACCCACATATTGATGGCCAGGGGCCAGGAGTGGAGCAGCGAGTCGTTCAGATGGTCGTAGTAGCTGGACACGATGAAGACCTTCTGCGAGGTGACCAAATCCCCCGAGAAGACATAGGTGACCAGGGAGAGGAACAGCGACAGCTTCGAGATCATGCCCGTGCACTGCAGTCCCGCGTAGATGTACGTCGATCCCTTGATGGCCTTCATCTCCTCCTTGCGCACCTTCCCAATCAGCTTGGCGAAGGACTTCTCCCACGCGTACATCTTGATCAGCTGCATCGCCGCAATGATCTCGTTCATCAGCTTCACCCGCTCATCCCCGTAATCCGCCGACTGACGCTTGTACCGGGCTATGGCCCGAGCCGCCCACGCCTGCAGTGGGATAAAGGCCACGATGGTGCCCAGTCCCACGGCCGCCGGCCAGCCAATCAGTTGGTAAATGATGTACACGAACACCACACCCTCCAGCGGACCCCGCCACAGCTCGTGGAAGCAGTAGAAGGACTCGTTGAAGGTTGGCAGATCCGTGGCCATCAGGGCAATGGCATAGCCACTCACTCCACTGTTGTCCGCCGCCACGGAGACGCGCAGGAACTTCCGGTACACCAATCCGGCGCAGGCTAATCGGACCCGAGAGCCCACGCGGAACAGGTACTTCATGAAGGGATGGAAAAAGAGGCCCGAGATCAAGGAGCAGAGCACCACGCCCATGGCGTACAGGTAGGCCGAGTGCTTGCTAATGTTCTCCGTGCTCTCCGAAAAGAAGGACACCAGGCCGCCCAGCATCAAGGGCTGCGTTGTGCTGCGGAAGCCAAGAAAATGGAATAGATATTCCCCCATTTAACCTCTAGGAATACTCACTGCACAGCAATGGCCATGATCGAGTAGACGATGCTCATGGGCACAAAGCTCCAGCCGTAGGCTTTGAATATCATGCGCAGGACATTGGGCCTCTTGCGCTTCAGCTCCTGCTCCCAGAAGCCCAACAGGTAGCCGGAGACGTGGGTGCTCTCGAGACTCGGCTCGGGCGCGTAGAGGTCGGCGGGATCGAGGCTGCGGCGCAGACCCTTGACGAGGATCTCGCGCGTCCAGCTGGAAGGAGACAGAGAGCACCAGGTTGGGGGTTTGTTTATTGACGGACATGCTGTGTGACAGGTGTCGCCCGGCTGTCGCGGATTCTTTTATCGCTTTTATCGCTATTATCGCCACCACAAAGGCAAATCCACTCGCGCCGTAAATTCCGAGTGACGGCCAAGGTGCTGGCCATAGGCGGAGTAGGAGGCGCTGGCGATGGGCAGTTCGTCAAAGCGACAGGCGACGAGAGATAAGTTATCAGCGCAGGACTTCAAGAGGGGTCGTCAGACCGCCTCCTCAGGCGTTCACAAATTTAGAAGCATTACGTATACGCCACCAATATTACGTATACGCTGCGGCACACACTGCACTCACATAAAAAACCACTTGGATAGGAAGTTGGCCTTTGTGACCGGATTCGGCTTTCGCTCCTCATAGACCGCACTCATGGTGGTCACCGACTATAATATCGAACGGCACTGCGCGTACACATAGGTTTACTGGGGGCGGGATCCTTGCTCGATGCCACGACTCAAGACCGCTCGCGTGCTATTCTTGCGCCGCTTCACTCGTTACTGGCTGCCTGCCAGCTGGACACTTCAATTTTAACTAACC
The DNA here is from genome assembly GCA_008042675.1 of Drosophila seguyi. Taxonomy (NCBI): domain Eukaryota; kingdom Metazoa; phylum Arthropoda; class Insecta; order Diptera; family Drosophilidae; genus Drosophila; species Drosophila seguyi. The sequence goes on from VNJU01002276.1 coordinate 8,070, forward strand.
AACCGACTAGTGGCCGCTGCTCGGTGCCGGCGAATCATCATCGCTATAAATCAATGATCCGCCGGCCGAGCTGGCCGCCTATCGGATGGCAGGCAGCCCAACGTTTTATCTTAATTCCCCGCTGACAGCCACCCATCATCAGTCGTCGGAGTAGCAGACGCGCTGCAGCAGGAGCAGCCACCACGGGCCACCACCAATGCGGTTCCTCACTTTTCGGCTAAGTGAGTTTCGCTGTTGTTTACGAAGTTCCCATACATCCCGGCGGGAGCGGGAGTAGTGACCAGCTCTCCTCCTCCTCATCCGCGCCTGGCGGTATCTTATCGTAATCACGGCTACCATGTTGACTTACTTTGATTACACTTTTCAGCAATTGACAATTTTAATTGGGAGCCTCGAAAGGTTCATCCTTATCGATCCCCCCACCCGGCATGATTCACATTTGGATGTGGCTGGGCACAGTCATGGCCAGGTATTTATTAACTCCAAGGCGACATAAATAATATTTAGAACTATTTTTGTATGAAAAATGTCAGTCAATAAGAGCTAAAGAAAATGGAAAAGTATGAAATCAATTTGTCTTATAAACCATTATTAATTTTTAAAGCAATTTAATTTAAAAGTAATGCGTAGTAAAATAACTTCCAACTGAAAACTTGTATTTAAAATTGAAATCAAATGTGGTTGGAGTCTGCGCTTATTTCCAGACCAAGGTTTGAAACTCCGAATGAAATTAGTAAAAATTTTTAATAGATATCCTTGCTCATATAGCTATATTGCACTATTGGGTCAAAAAGAATTCTTTTTTTATGACATAGCCTCTAAATAATAATGATTTATAATAATTAATTAATTCGTAATTTATAAAACAGGGGAAGACCTGGTTTTATTTTTGTTCGTTCTCGCTGAAAAAGTTTTTGGTTAAAAAATGTCGAACATCTTTAATGGTTTTATAACCATAACTTGGCTTAAGCTCAACCGATTTTAGTTTGGTTTGGACTTTTCTTCTTGGTTTTTGTAGGCCAACTTTTCTGCATTTAAATCTCGATAACTTATTTTTTGCCAATTTTTGACAATTTTTATCTCCAAATAAAAACCTAAAAAAAATGAAAAAAATTTTGAATTTTTGATTTGATAAATTTTAACGGTTACTTAAGGCCCTTTTAAAACCGTTTATAAAAATATATCACATTCCTTAATATTCCTTTTTTGAGCCAAGTTACGAACATTTGAATTAAGAAATTATTAACCTTTATCGGGTTTCTAGGCCCACAAAAGACAGTATAATTAAATTAAAGATAAATGAAATAAAACCTCGATATTCGCCATATTCCATAATTCCGATAGGGTATTGTGTGGGATAAGTATTCATATTCTATTTTCTCGCCGCTCTGCTCTCCGGAAAAAAACCCCGCTAATTAATACCTCCTTCAATTATCAAAGGGAAAACACCGACCGAAAACTCAAACTAAAAAGCACTCGATATTTTTTCGTTCACATTCGTTAGTTAATAACTCTCAGGCACTTTATTGAGATTGTACGTATCTTTAAGTATGCTTTAATGTAATCCTACATTAGCTACATAAATTTATTTTAAAAAATACACTATATTTGTCCTATATAGTTTGATTGAACTCGCTCTCTCCCAAACTTTTGTGCGCTTGCCGATTGAACACTTTGATGTACAAAACTTACAAGATACATAATAGTGAAACGGATACAGATACAAATACAGATACAGATACATATACATAAATTCGTGGCGATAAACAAGCTAGCTTATAAATGTATATTCCGTAAGTACAAGGCAACAGGTAATTCGTTAGCTTTAAGTACATATTCTGCTATGTATATAATACTTTCAGTTCTTATGCTCTACTTTGACGCTTGAGCAAGTACAGTTACTGGCTCTTCTCCTCCAGCGCCAGCGTTATGTTCAGATCCTGGGCGGCAGTGTCGTCATCGCCATCTCCGAGCAGCTGCTTGCTGTAACTCTGCTCGGCGGCCTGTTGCAGAGCAAAGGCAGTGGCCGCTCCCGTATTGTCCACCAGTTGGCGCAGGTAACCGCCAGATCGCTGCAGCAGCTCGTAAGGATGTCCCAGCTCACGGGCCTCCCCTGCATCCATCACCAACACTCGATCGCTGTCCATCACAGTGTGCAAGCGATGGGCTATGGTTAGGACGGTGCAGTGCCCGAATTTGGAGCGGATCGTCTGCTGAATAAGCTTGTCGGTTCTGAAACAGAGATGGGTTCACTTTTAATTAAGAATAACTTTGCACATTTGCATTTGTTGTCAAACTTACTCTGGATCTACGTTGGCTGTGGCCTCGTCCATGATAAGGATTTTGTTGTGTCTCAGGATAGCTCTCGCCAGGCAGACAAGCTGCCTCTGGCCCACGCTAAAGTTTGAGCCGCCGTCGTACATGCGACAATTGAGGCCACCAATGAGCGTGGACACGTAAGAGCGCAGCTCCACATCGCCCAACGCCTTCCACATCTCCTCGTCCGTGCGCTCGTCCATCGGATCCAAGTTGTAGCGCAGTGTGCCCGAGAATAGAACCGGATCTTGGGGTATAATGGAGATCTGACTGCGCAGATCGTGCAGACCCAAGTGTTCAATGTCCACATCGTCGATCCGGATCATGCCCTCGTTGCAGGCCAAACGGAAGATGGACTGGATGATGGACGATTTGCCGGCACCAGTGCGGCCCACAATACCAATCTTCTCACGCGGCTCAATGGTGAAGTTGAGGTCCCTTAACACCGGCGCCTCCTTGGGCGAGTAGCGCAGCTTAAAGTTGATAAACTCGATGCGTCCCTTGCTTGGCCACTCGGTCTTTGGCTTGAACTTTTCGGGCGTCTCCAGCGGGGCCTCCGGTGGTTGTTCCATATACTCCAGCACACGCTCAACGCTCGTCATTTGATTCTCCAGCTCGGCCGTCTGCCGCATGCCCCACTGGCACATGCCAGTCATCGTGGTGGAGTGCAGGATAGCCAGACCCACATCGCCGCTGTCGAACTCATCTTTAAGCAGTAGGAAGCTAAAGGTCACCGCCGCCATATAAGCAATGCATAGCAGATCCGACCACAAGGCAAAGGCACGCGTGCAGGAAAGGAACAGGAACCAGGCAGAGGTATTGGTATTCTGATACTCATGGAACTCCAGCTCCAAAGCGCTTTGAGCCTGCAGAGCACGGATGGTGGTGAGACCCTGGAAGGTCTGGTTCGTCAGTGAGAAGACGGGACTGCGAGCTGGAAGGGATTAAGGATTATAATAACGATTTTAACTATCGATTTTTGAACTCACATATGGACTCGATTCGCTTGACACTCCGGCTGGTGTTCACGTACAGGTAACGTATCAAACCCAATACGATGCCAATTATGGCAGCGGGCACCAGCAGCCAGTAGTTGGCAATGGCCACTATGATAACCACTCCCGAGACATCGATGATGAAGGCCATGCAATCCAGCAGCGTGTGCGGCAGATCCGTATCGACAGTTCTTATGTCCTTGGAGAAGCGATTCAGTATCCGGCCGGAGGAGTTCGTATTGAAGAAGTACATGCTGGCACGGGTGATGCCCCTAAAGAGGCGATCGTGCAAATGCAGCGAAATGCGCAGGCACATCTTAAAGAAGCCAAAGGTACGGAGGAGGTACACGATCAGCGTGGCGCCTAATATGGTGGCATAGAAGAGAACCAATTCCTGCCTAATGCCAGCTTCGATCTTTTCGGCAATCAGAGGCGTTATCGATGTATCTGTGGCATTCAAGGCCAGCGTATCATTGGTGGGCATTGGGTCACTTTCACTCAGCAAGGCGGCAGTGCCATTAACTGCGATCTTCTCCTCCCAAATGACCCAACGCGACAGGAAGTAATCCACGCCGGTGAGCATGACACGGGCACAGATAAACAGCGCAACAATGAGGCCCAGCAAGAAGGTGCTGTCCAGAGCCTTGATGTACGAGGCATAGACATGCATTTTGATGGCGCCCACCGACTGTTGCTCCTGGTTCAGCTCCTCCACCTCCTCGCCGGGCTGCAGCAACTGCTGATGATGGTGCTCCATGCTTTTCTCCGAATCGCTGCGCGATATCTGACTCTTCAGGCTGTGCGTATCGCCGATGCCGCTCTCGTCGTGCAGCGTCTGCTCGAGGAACTGGAACTGCCGCGATCGCTGCAGCTCCTGGTAGCTACCCTGGGCCAGAATCTTGCCATTGCCCATTAGCAGCAGGTGCTCTACATCGAACAGGTACTGCACCTGATGGGTGACCAGAATGCGAATCTTGTTGGCCAAAAAGTCGCGTATGCAACGGTCAAAGATGTGTTTGCCCACATGGGTGTCCACGGCGGAGAGCGGGTCGTCCAGCAGGTAGATATCCGCCTTGCGATAGACTGCTCTGGCCAGACTGACTCTGGCCTTTTGCCCGCCACTCAGGCTCACTCCTCGCTCGCCGACCACTGTCAAGTCGCCGCGGGGTAGAAGCTCCATATCACGCTCCAGACCGCAAGCCTTCACCACCTTCTTGTAGCGCCGCTCGTTGTAATCCTCCACGAAGACGATATTATCGCGGATGGTTCCCTCAAACACCCAGGGCTCCTGGGAGGCGTACGATACCTTGCCGTGGACCATGGCCTCACCCTTATCAATGCCCACCTCGCCGAGCAGGACGTTCAGGAAGCTGGACTTGCCCGCACCCACTGGTCCAACGACAGCGGTTAGCGTATGATCCGGAATCTCCGTACTAAAGTCCTCAATGGCACAGTTGGCATGACCGTCGCACGTGTCCCACGAAGCCGAGACATTCTTGAGCACTACGCACTTTTTGGTCGCCTCTGGGTCGTAGTCCCGCAGCCGATTGTGCTGGGGCTTGCCGTTGGACAGCAGGGAACCGTTTAGCTCGACGTTCTTTTGTTTGTCCTCCTTGGTGATCTTGCGCTTGTTCTTGGCCGTCTGCTGATTCGCCTCCAGGTTGATGGGAACCTCCGCCCTGTCGCCGTCCAGCAGGAACTCCTTGCAGCGCTTGGCGGACACCAAGGCCTCGGCGATAAAGGTAATGGACATGGGCCAGAAAGTCACCATCGAATCGTTGAGCATGTTAAAGTAGGATGACACCGTATACACCTTTTGAGCGGTGAGTGGGTCGCCCAGGTAGACGTAGGAGCACAGAGCCAGGAATACGGACAGTGGGGATATCATGGAGGTGCAACCGAGGGCGGCATGAATGTAGGCAGTGCCACGGATAGCCTTTACCTCCTTGAGGCGCACTTCGGCTATGACGCGCGCGAAGCTTCGCTCCCACGCATACATCTTGATCACCTGGATGCCCTGGATAATCTCGTTCATCAGCTTCACTCGAAGATCCGTCCGTTCCGCAGTCATCTGTCGATAGTACGCCGCCTTCTTGGCGGCCCACGCCTGCAGTGGTATAAAGCTGAGCATGAAGGAGACTCCTATCACAGCGGATATGCCGATCTCTCTGTACATGAGGAATCCAATGATTAGTGACTCCATCGGACCCTTCCACGTGTCGTGCAGGAAGCATAGCGCAACATCGAAGCGACCGAGATCGTTGGACAGGATATTGATGGCTCTGCCGCGCAGCCCGTCGTTGCTACTGCTCTTGGAGACCTGCAGGACCTTGCGGTAGATGAGACCGGACAGGGCTAGGCGCAGCTTGGTGCCCACTTGGAAGATGTAGAAGATGAATGGATGGAAAGTTATCACCGGCACCAGCATGCATATCACAATTCCGATGGCGTACAGATACGCCGTCTGTTCACTAATCTCTGTTTGATTTGCCGCAAAATACCCGACGAGGTTACCCAGGAACAGGGGCATGCAGGATCTGCAAGGGAACATGAACGAATAGGATTAGCAACTAATCTCTGTCTAAAAACAATATTTCTACCTACTTGCAAACCGTCTCGGCCAGGGAGAAAGCCAATCCCATGGGCACAAATATCTTGCCATATGCTCGCATTATCATCCTCACCACGCTGGGATCTTCTCGTTTCAGTTCATCGTCCCACAGCTCGGCGAACTTGTTCGTCACCCGTTCACTGTCCAGGGTTTTCCTGTGCTGGTACAGCTCCTCGTCCGTCAAGGGACCCTTGAGACCTCGTTTAAACAGATCTCGCATCCACCTGAAAAGGGGTTTTAGTTAGTAAGTTATTAAATGTCTTTCAAAAATAAATATGAAATAAAAAAAGGGAATTAAATATAATTGTTATGTTAATATATAACTATGTACTATTGTTGCTTTTCAGCAGTAGCCCTGTAATCTTAAAAGTTTATAATGACTGTATAATTGCTCCTTGGAATCCCTTTAATTGTCCCGATAGCGCAGGGCAGACAAGGTGAGATCTTCTGGTTGCTAAGACTCCCAAAATCTTTAATGACTTCCTGGGGCTTAATTGGGTTTTAATTAGGCAAAGTCTTTGTAATAAGATACCCAACTAGAAATGTGTGATTTTTATTGCCAGAGGAAAGTCCTCTGATAAAACGTAGACAAAGAATTGCGCACAAGCAGTAATATTCTTGGGAATTTCGTCAGACTCACGATCTGAGAAAATGAAAACCCAGACACACTGTGTTTAATTACAAACACTTGTACTTGGCGAGACATACAGCAGAAACTTGTAAAAGGAGGATTTATTTGTACAATATAGGTATTACAATAAAGTAAGCATTCCTGATTATAAACCTTTTACAGTTTATGTTATTCAAACGTCAAAGTACGATAATAAATCTTCGTTATCTCTAAAGGCGAATCCTACCCTGATATTTTTGTATACGGAAAACTCGATAAGCCCCTTGTTAGCCAAATATTTAATATTATCTTTGTATTATATAAATTGTTGTTTTACTTTTAAGATTAATACAACAAGTAATAAAGAGAGGCAATATTAGAGTTATGCAAAAATTATATTTTTAAATAGTTTTAGATAAGTTTTTAATAAGGCTAAAGTTGATTTATACATTTTTGAGATCTTAGGCTTCCTAGGTTTATATGGATATTATAGCTCCGAGATTATCTTCTTGATGTGATCTCTCTATTCTTTTAATTAACCATTTTCATGTTATAAGAACAGTCGAACGTTTAATGCTTATATTAGCATACTATCTTTATGCATATTTTGATATTGTTTATAATTTATGCAATTGTTCATATTGTAATCTTGTGAGAATACCCATAACAAAGACTTGATTTCTTTAAAACAAATCTGTCATGTGACAGTCCCCACTGTGGGATCCTCAAGTCTTTGTTAATGAAATGCAATTCAACTTAATTGTGTGGGGCTCATAACTGAACTGTCTGCCGGTTCCAATTCCAATCTTTGTAGTAAATGTGACATTGTAGTAAAGCGCAAACGGAACGCCAATTTAAATGCTGGGTGTTATCGCCCATAAAGCTGAGTTAGACTATGACCGCTCCGCTCCTATATGTTAGATTGGAATAAATCCAGCGATGTGCGGAACCTTGTTGCTATAGGCATTGACATCTAATAAAGGCGGCATCCAATTTAATGGGATGTTCGCTCCATTTCTCATTAGAATGGCGCACACTCTTATCTTGCCGCAGTTATCGGCCGGACAAGCTAATACGAATCAACTAATTATAGTCGAGCAAGCCTGATAAACAGGCCCAAAAACTGAAACTACTTGCTAGCTCAATATGGCCCGAGCACGTGCTACAAAAACTATATAATTTACCGTAAATAATGGGGCTCATGACTAACGCAAATAGGGAGGGTTCGCGCACTGGGCGTGAAATGGGGTTTTCGGCGGGGGACACACTCACCAGAAGCTCCATTGTGAGAAAAAGTTTGCCTCGGTGTAGGGATTCTTGGGACGGACGACCTTCCTTCTGGTCCGGTTCATGACTGCTGTGTGATTTTTTTGGGAGATCTGGCTGCGGGATTCACCGTTACACGCACTCGGGCGAGGGGCACCGCACTCGATTTCTGATCTCTCGTTTTCTCTTTCCTCCTCCTTCCTCCTCTTCGTGAAAATCAATGAAGCAAACACAGCCGGCAACAACAAATCACTGCTATGTTTCTATGTATTTGTTGTGTAGGTCGAGGTCAGGTGCTGCACCGTTACTTGCAGTTTACCGTTTCTGGCAAGAAATTACACAAAGAACTGGCTGCGAATATTTATTTTTTCGTTGTGTTTCGGGTTGCAAGTTGTATATAAGCTAATTAACATTCGTTGGGTCTGGCGCAGCCAGACTACTAATTTTGTTGTCAACACTCACTACCTATTACACTATACGCAAGTATTTTTTACGAGAAAGCGGCAGCGGAGAGACCCGCTCGTGGTAACAAAAAATAAATTAATGAGCCGAGAGAGCATTCGCTCTGCATTTATACCGTGTGCTGCGGTCAGCGTTGCCACCCCGTCGCACTTTGATGTTTATAACTGTGATTTGTTTTCATTTGTTTTCAAATCCCGCCTGATAACGGCTCACGTTGGAGAAGGTGTTAAAATTATGCCACAAAAGTAAGGTACCGGTCACTCACTAGTTGAATGTTTGTTTTATTCGTCATTGGCGCGTACTAAACACTATGGCAACAAGCAAGGGCGCGACCAAGGGGGATACTTTAATCTGATGTTTGGCAAACATTTACAAGGAAACATTTACTTCTCTTCAGAAATATAATGATTGACTGTGTTTATATTCTACTATTTTTTTTGTTACCGCCAGTATAAGTCTTATAGTTTTTATCTCAAAACTGTCATGAATCCTTTTACTTATTCTAAAAGTTTTTTTTATCTCTTTAATTTATATTCTTTTTTAATATGTTAAATCTATCTCAAAGAATGTATAATTTTTATTTGAATAAATAATATTAGTTCTTTTCTCTAACAAAAGATTTTTTACAAAAAGCTTCAAAGCTTTAATGTTTCCCAAAACTTTTTTAAAATGAATTTTAGGACTTCAAACTTTTTTTAATTTTATAAAAACTTTTCCGTTTCTAAAAACCAATGTATTTTTTAACTTTTTATGAGGGCTTTGGTTATGTTTGGGGATACAGCTCCCCCTTAAACCCCCTAGTCATGCCCTTGTTTCTCTCCAAACAGAGAGCAGAGGCAGAGAGACCAAGATAATACGAATCGAGAACCCAACAATTGCCCAGCGTTGTGAAATCGGTTATTTATGTTTGGCGCAAACTTTCAGCATATGGCGAAACAATCTCGCTTGATCGAAAGCTCTCCTCCGCCAAGATAAGTCTGAGAGGCTGGCGGCCGCGACAGTGGCGGCGTAGGTAATCCCAAGATCGGGGGATCCATAAAGCTAAGTACGTACGCCTTGTTTACATCATAAACGATGAATATTTATTTTTATTTGTGTTATAATTAGTGTTAGGGGATTAGCGTTGAGGGTTCTCTTGAAAAGTATGCAAGGGGTTGAAAAATCGAACAGATTTTCTTTTTTTTTGCTTAGATGATGACGAAAAGCATGCCCATTTAGTCCTCGATGTACTCGAAGGGCTCTGGCGGCTCCGGCTCCTTCTCCTCGTCGTTCATCGGGCCGAAGGCTGCCACGGGTTCCACGAGCTCCTGGTCCTCGGCCTTGCCGTTGTGCTGGAACACTATGATGCCGCCAATGGTTACCTCTTTTAGGGGCTCGTACGACTGGCCATCGATAACGCTGAGGACCTTCAGCTGCTGGCGGAGAACGCGGGCGGGATTCTGCAGGATCTCGGAGGTGGGCTCGGGCTCCTTTTTCTCCTTCTTGTCCTTCTCTTTCTCTTTCTCCTTTTCCTTGTCGCTTGTCGCTGCCGCCTCCTTGTCCTCGTCCTTTTTCTTTTCCTTCTCCTTCTCTTCCTTTTTCTTGGGCTTCTCCTCTGTCGCCGGCTTGTCGTCGGCCTTGGCCTCATCCTCTTTCTTGGCCGCCGAAGTCTGACCCTCCTTGCTATCCTCGTCCACATCCATCTTCTCGTCCTCCTTCTTGTCGGCGTTCTCGCGTCTCTTCTGACGGGCGGCAATGGAGAGAACGGCGGTGGCCACCTTCTCTCGCTCCTCGCTCTTCTTCTCCTCCAGCGGAGCGGGATAGGCGTACAGCGAGGGCCTGGCCGCCGACTTGTACTCCATTTTGGGCATCTTCAGATCCGAGTTCAGACCAATAACGCAGGTGGGCGTGAAGGCCAGCGACAGGGTGTGGGCCAGGGGGAACCAGTACCAGTACTGGGTGAAGGCCAACATACCGACCACGGCCTGAAGATTGGTGTGTCCTGTCCGGGACTGAAGCGACAGGGTGGCATTTCGGCCGCCAGCATCGATGATGCCTGAAAAGTTATTTATGGAGAGGGTTTAATTACGCCATTTATTGTGTAGGTAGGTGCAAGGGGGTTTCCCATGATCATGTTGGATGTCTTTTCATGAAATAATAATGAATCATTTAAAAATTCGGGGGAAAACTGTTTGAAAACAAAAACAATTGGCAAGAATTTGGAAGTCAAAAGTTATCTTATCATTGCATTTGCGGCTAAACCTTAGACAATTTTGATAAAAAGTAAACAATGTCTGACTTTCCAAGACTGCCTTATTCTACCTTCTTTTATCACACAAAACGTGTTACTCTTATGTCAATCACTTAACTCTAGTTTGATCAGTGATTTCTTGTAAAACAAATTAATGAATGAAATGTTATCAATGGATGGAGCTTTGGATTTGCTTTTTGTATAGTTTTTTTTATCAACAAACAAAATATCACTTACCCTGAGCCAGAATAGCGCCATACTTGGCCATAACGTCCTCGTGCTTGTTGCTGATAACCTCGGCGTACAGTTGGCGGAAGAAGGTGGTCTTGGGGCAGCTCTGGTCAGTGTGCTGGATCAAGATCATGGCCGAGGCGATCAAAGCGCCCTGCCGAACAAAGTTCACCGGATCGAACTTGACCATTGGCTCCAGGAGAGCAATGGCCTCGCGCAATCCTGTGCCGGCACAGGCAATGCCCAATGCCATGGCGGCGCCATAACGAACATGTGGATTGTAGGACTCGGCCAGCAGACTCACCACCGAAGGGCACTGCTCCGGGGTGCGGAACAAGATAAATCCAATGGCGGTGACGGCAGCGCGACGCACATCATCATTGACGTCGGAGACAGCCACGTGGAGCAGCTTGCGAATGGCCTTATTGCTACCAGTTCCATTGTACGCCATGGCAATGGTGTACATGCCCGAGCGACGCAGGACAGGATCCTTGTCGGTCGACAGACTGGTCACCAGCGGGTCAGCCTCCTCCAGTCGCGAAAACATGGTCAGGGAGATGCCGACGGCCAGGCCGCGCAGAATCTTCTCGTGTTGCGTCTCCTGTGCATACGACACCATATCCTCGATTGCCTGGGCGTTCTTGGAGCCCAACATCACCATTCCCATGGCAATGCCAGCTGCCTCACCTGTAACTGCATCGTCCTGGTAGAGATTGAACTTGAGCTGCTCGTACAGGTCCTGGCGATGAGTACCCATGCCGGCGAGACCCAGTCCCAGACAGCCGCCATGACGCACATTCTCGTTCTGGGCATCCTTCAGCTGCTGCAGCAGATAATCGATGATATTAGCTCCGTGATTCGCATGGATCAAGCCCAGGGCGTAGAGAGCACCGCCTTCGGAGTAGCCAGAGCTTGGGCCGGCCTCCTTGGGCAGGTAGCTCTGCATCAGTGCGAGCGAGTCCTTCTCGTGGCCCCGATGGATAACGCCCAGCGAGGCGGTGGCCGTCAGCTTTGCCCAATTCGTCGCCCTGGCCAGCCAGTCGAGATTGTCGCGCAGGAACTGATCGGAGGTGGTCCCGCTGTGCATGAAGGCGTTGGCAATCACCGTCGCCGTGTGGCAGATGGACACCCGGACAGCCTCCTTGGTGCCGCGGAGCACCTGCAAGTCGGCGTGGTTGCTGCGGATGAGGAACTGCAGCTGCAAATCGATAGACACCTCGCCGGAAAGGATGGATATGAGTTTCTCAATGTTTTTCTGATGCAGCTTCTCGACCTCGTTAAGGGAGTCGATGGTGCGCTCAACCTTAACGTCAGCTATGGGAATGGATAATGGATAGTACAAAAAACCAAAAGATTTGAAGGATACACACAGCTTACCTTCTTTCTCCTCTGTGATATCTTCCTCCGACTTGGCCTTGTCCTCATCCGACTTGGCACCATTTTCGGAACTGGTGCCCTGCGGCTTGAAGGTGCTGGGCAGGGCGGTGGGAATGGGGGCGGTGTCCTTGAGGGCCTGCAGCACATTGCCGAGGAATTCCTGCGTGGCAGACTCGTATAGATCAAAGGCGATCTGGTAGGCCATCAGATTGTTCGTCTCCACGGAGGAGCGGGTTAGGGTATCCAGCATCTCGGCCACGGCCAGAGGATCTTCCAAGAATATCAGGCACTGGCACATGTTGACGTAGTCGGGCACGCCCAGGTCGCGGTACAGACCGACCAGGCAGCGCAGCACCTGGTTGCGGAAGCCCCGGTTCTGTATAAGCGACATGGTTACGTTGTAAGCGTAGGCCAGCATGCCACGCACGTCGTCAGACTTCATGATGGCCACCTCGAAAATGTCCATGCGGCGCGTCTCCAGCGCAATGCCCAAGGCCTGACGGAACTGGTTGTCGTCTAAACACCGCTGAATCATGCGGTTCACAATGCCCTCCAGTCGCTCGTCCACAATGGTGGCCTCCTTCGGATTTTCTATGAACTCGACGCGCTGGGCAATATAGAAATCGATGCACTTGGCAATGATCGTCTCCGTGTACTCATTCCGCGCGTTCACATCGAACAGATCGCCAGCGCCCAGGGCATACGTTAAAGCGTCCTCGAAGGAGCCGAGGTGATAGAACACCTTGGAGGCCACCATGCCAGCCAGTTTGTTCTCCGGGAAGGTGCGGTCCTCGTGCAGCATCTCGATCTTCTCAATGGACTCGGAAATCTCGGGCCAGAACTCGTCCACGATATTATCCAGCTTCTTCAGCGCGAATACCTTCAAGTCCGGCATCGGCTCATCGAGTAGGGAGATTATCCCCGCGGCGGACGTAAGACTCATTTTAAGCTGCGTTGTTTCCACTCACAGGTATGTTCTACAAATGTGTAATTGACATAAGTTTAGCTGGGACTCCGATTCGAGCTGTCTATAATGTAGGCAGGTTAACTTATTGCGTACTAACCAACAATTCTGCACCGTTTCAATTTTCAATTTTTTCTTTATGCCGAAAAATGCTAAATCACTCGAATAAGCAGACAGTGTGACCTTACAACCGAATATATCGATATTATTTTCTAAAGATGATATATATATATCACGATATTTTGTTTGCACAAATATCGAAATTGCGATATTTTTATTTGATTTTTTTTCGATATTTTTTGTCCAAGCAAAGAACAACCCAACTGAATTATAGTGATCAATACCAGTACATGAAAGCCTGTGTATTCAAAAGCCCGTAAGAAAAATTTTTAAAAAGCATTTATCGGTACAAAAATTCGTATTTTTAAGAAAACTGGATTAATAAGGCAATAAGAAACCGATGTTTAACATCGATATCAACAAAAACATCAAAAAACCTCGGAAAACATTGTAAAAAAAAACATCTATGGTCGTGTATCATGCCTTCTGTTATTCAAACTAAATTCTTTGTTTTACGTTTCAGGGAACTAAATAAGATTGCATGACTTCAATCGGGCGGCCAAGTGGCCCATCCCCGTCACACATACCACAAACACAATCATCACCGCCATCTTCAATACCTTTGTAACACCGCAAGCACAATCATCACCGCCATCTTTAGCAACTCCGCCATTTGTAGCACCTGAAACACAATCATCACCGCTATCTTTAGCACCTCCGCCATTTGTACGGCAAACATCATCACAGGCATCTTCATCAAGAACCGACCGGCGATTTATAAAGCGGGCCAAGTGCATTATTTAAAGGAAAAACATTGTTAGCTAGAAATTATTTTTAAGAAAATGAATTTTCCTTCTGAATCTGAAGTTCAATCATATGTTTTTTGGTTTTTCTATATCTATAAAATGCACTTGTATGCTTGTTTAATTTTTATTCAAATAGAAACCTTCCATTTATGTAATAAACTCTCATTATCATTGTTCTCCAACGACTTGTCACGTTGGTTAATTAATGTCTCCTTTATTTTTTGAAATGGGAAATGGGCAGCCGACCCAGGCCTGGCTGGGGTCATTCGGGGATGAAGAGTCCAGTTTTTAATCTTTGCTATGAAATTTAATTGAGTTATTAAAGCAAGGATATCTGACTAGAATTGGTAAAACCATTTATTTTTAATGCTAGATAAGGAATTGAAGAGATCATCTACCAAGGGTAAGAGTAAGGCATTCCGGAGTTACAGGGTGTTCGGTTCATCTTTAGCCTGGCCAACCTGGCCACACTGCCCTGGCTTGCAGACATTAGTATTTCCTGATCAGATGTTTTACCCCTAGATGGAGGGGTTTTTTATTTGAATTCCCAGGGAAATAGTTTAGGTTTTTTTTACGAAATGTATTATATAAACATTATAAAAAAATACAGTACAACTAGTAAAATCTAACGAAAATGTATCTCACTGGTGGCTGGATAAACCAAAATATGTTCATTATTTTCACCACAGAAATTCTTCATGACAAAGTATAAACACAGTCATAATAACGTATTAGTTCAAACAGATAATTTGAATTCAGTGGGACAGTTGGATTTTTTAGGGTGAAATTTCAACATTTTGAGATTTTTTAGGGGGAAGCCAAATATTTATCTTGCAGCCCTGGCAGGCATCACAACAAAAAACGCGCGAATACGGCAGTCGTCGGGCAAAACATTTCGGTGAAAACAACATCCTCGCAGCATCTTCCAGATCAGCAAACACTTGCACCACCAACTCAGTACAAAGATGCTCTGCGAGGACCAACAAATGTCCGTGGACAACACTCCGATAAAGGGCTCCGCCAGCCTGAATTCCTCGGCGTCATCCATCTCGATCGATGTAAAGCCCCAGATGCAGAGTTGGGCCCAGGAGGTCCGGGCAGAGTTCGGCCACAGTGATGAGGTGAGGGACAGATGCAGCTTCTCGACAGGACTATTATTAAATATGTTATTTTGGTCCACAGACATCGAGCTCTCTGAATAGCAGCGCCGCCAGCTGCGGTTCCTTGATCAAGAAGGAGTCGGTCGAGGTGAAACAGGAGTCAGCCGAGGGGACCGCAGGCCGTGAGATGGCCTTCGAGTTCATCGACGACGTAAACGAGGAAAAATTTGAGAGATTGGTCAAGGAGGAGAAGCTGAAGACGCCGTACAAGCGTCGCCATTCACAAACGCCGCCCAGCAACGAGGAGAAGAGCCGCTCGAACAGTCCGAACAGTAGCAGCAACTCCTCGGCCAACGGCGATGCCATGTCTACCACGGGCAAGAGCGGCCACAATCCCCGTCAGCGTAACTTCAGGGGCCACAAGGAGGAAAAGCGTGTGCGCCACAATAGCTACACATCCTCCACCTCATCCTCGTCCTCCTACACCGAAGCCGATCCCGCCGTGCTCGCCCGCCGCCAGAAGCAGATAGACTACGGCAAGAACACAGCAGCTTACGAGCGTTATGTGGAGATGGTGCCAAAAGCGGAGCGCGCCCGCGAGCATCCACGCACGCCCAACAAATACGGAAAGTATAGTCGCCGGGCCTTCGATGGTCTTGTAAAGATCTGGCGCAAGAGTCTCCATTTCTACGATCCGCCCACTCAGCCCGGAGGCGAGGGCAACAACGATTCCGATTCTGATTTGGACTAGGATCTTGTTTTCCGGGGCCGGGCTAAATGTTAAAAAGATATCGGAATCCATACCTGCTTATTAAGTATCTTTCTAAGTACAAAAACGTAGCTAAACCTTAAAATTATGAATGAAACGCGCATTTTTAAGTTACAAGAGCCGTGTGCGCAGAGAATATTGTTAACACAGATGTTTCGTTGAATAAAAATGGCGTCTTTACAAGATCTTGTGTGTTCTTGGCTACCTGAGGAAAGAGGTCCTTGCGTCCTTTTTTGGTGAGGAAAAGCCGGCAAATTTCCACTGGAAGCGGGGCTGGCTATTGTGAATGCGCGCATGCTGGAAGGATGTGACAATCAATTGTAAACTGTTCCTGGAAGCGTTAATTGAGCAAATTATCTGGAAGTTTAAGGTACGTCTTATGACTAAAAGTTAAACAGAGTATTTTTTAACCATAAAAAAAATTTATTTAATTTGGTGTGTAAATAAAAACAAATTTATATTAAATTAAAAAAAAATTGAGTAAACTAATATAGAAAATAAATAAACAAAAATCAATAATAATTTTAATTAGTTCAAGAAATAATAATAATTTTAATAGACTTCCCCTAATATTTACTACTTCAGCTTTATAGCGAACTCTAGTTGAAAATAAGGCCAAGCGCGCATCACTGGCTGGCACCTTGTTTATTTTTGTTTCCACTGTGGCATGTGCCAATCTCCAATCTTTCCAGCGTGCAGCTCAAGACACCACACCGGGACACCAGACAGATGTTTCTCAAGCCTTACAGACCCAAGAGCAGTGCTGCGCTCAAGGGATCAGAGAGCAAGAAGTTCCGCCAGCGCCTGGAAGCGGCATTCCCGCATGTGTCCATCGAGCTGCTTGTGCCGGCAAAGGCGGCGGTGACTCAGCTGAAGATCCTCACGCACGGCGGCGTCCAGAGCATCGTCTATTGCGTCGAGAAGCAGCCCATGTTTTTTGAACTGGATGGCGGCCAGCTGGTGCCCACCCTGTACGCCCTGTGGTCCGAGCCCGACCTTCTGCCGTACTTCACTACTCACGAGGGCGTGCTGCCGAAGCTGACCAATGGAGCGGACCTAATGCTGCCGGGCGTAGTGCCCCTGGGCGTGGGATTGAACATGTACGGTCACTACAAGAAGGGGCAGTTGAGTAAGTACCAGGCTTGCAGTCCCTGCTGGATATATCCCTAAATCTTTACCCTTTTCAGTGGCTGTGAACCTCACAAACAACAAGTCGGCGGTGGGTCTTGGCCAGCTGGCGCGGTCCAGCGATGAGTTGTACATGTGCGGCGGCCATGGCGTGGCCATCAAGATGCTGCATCTGTTCGGCGACAAGCTCTGGTCTCATGAGCCCAGTTTGGTGCAGCAAATCCCACTAGTAAGGACCAAGGCCTTGTCCGGCGAGGATTTCCCAGCACTCGGCTCTGAGCTGGAACGGAAAAAGGCTGCGCCCGCGGCTCCTGCTTCCTTCGCCTCGGTGGCGCAAACAGAGGATCTGGAGACAGGCACTGCTTCCTTGTCGCTAGTCCCCGATTCCTGGGAAGAAGCCGACGAGGAAAAGGAGAATAAGGAGGAAGAGGAGAGGGAGAAGGAGATCACGCCCGATACAATCCTGAAGAATGCATTTCTCGCTGCGTTGAAGAACCACGGAAAGAAGCTGCCTCTGCCCCTGCTGACCAGCAACTTTTACCGGCTCTACGTGGTCACCGAGGCCGCCGAGCAGATTGACCTTAAGAAGACACGCTACAAGAAGCTCTCCAACTTCCTGGCCGAGATGGTAGATCAGGGATTTATAGTGGTGCGCGAGGAGAGTAAGGGTGTGGATAAGATCACTTCTGTGGATCTGGAGCATCCCGAAGTGGTGAACTTTATCACCGATGTCAAGGCGAACGAGGCGAATGGAGCGGCGTCCGAGACGCCTCTCTTCCACTCGGAGCTGAAGGAGATGTACGTGGTGACGGATGCAACGGCGGCCTTTTTCACCAAGCTGAACTTCAAGCGCGGCGAGGGAATTCCGGCGGGGCAAATCAAGAAGATTGTCCGGGAGTATGTCAGCAAGCACGGGCTGCTCCATCCCCTGACGAAGCTGGTGAAACCAGACGAAACGCTGATCGAGCTTTATGGCAATCGGGAGGCCTCGCTGAGCGAGATGTGCTCTCTGATCACCAGCAAAATGGAGCACTCCTACCAGATGTGCAGTGGCAAGGATACCAGCGGCAAGCCCCTCATCCAAATGTCCCTCGCCACACGATCCGGCAACAAGAAGGTGACGCTGGTGAGCAACATCGAGGCATACGGCATCATTCTGGCCGAGTTTATTAAGCTGTGCAAGCAGGGAGCCGCTGCCAGCACCAGTGTGGTGAAGCTGCCGCACCAGAAGCACGAACAGCTTCAGATCCAGGGAAATCAGGTGCGCTTTGTCCACACGCTTCTCACCGAAACGTACAAGGTGCCGCCCAAGTGCATCCTGGGCCTCGAACTGGCCAAGGATGGCAAAAAGAACAAGAAGAAGTGATCCCGTTAATAAACAATGAGAGACTCCTACTCCGAAATTGTGATGGGTGTGTGTAATAATAAATTATTTAGTAACTTTAGTTGGGATTTAAGCCAATTATTCTGCTACGCGAACAACAACAACAACGAGTAGGATATAGTGGGATATATCTTGAACACGGAGAGCGCCATCTCAGACCCCATCCTCCAACGTCTGATTTGTGCCGGTTTTTGTGTGGGATTCGATAATGATAGCATCTACTTGGCCTTGCCCTGGGCAGCCACGGCTTCGATGGCCTTCTTAACGGTCTCCTCGTCGCCGAGGAACTGCATGGACACCACGGGCTTGAAGTTCTCGTCCAGCTCGTAAACGAAGGGAATGCCCGTGGGCAGGTTCAAAGCCATGATGGCATCCTCAGACAGATCTGAAAGAGGGAAAAAGCGGATTTAATTATTACTGACTGGCATTAAAGGAACTTTTTTTGGGGATTTAAAATCGATCTTAAAATGTGTCCCAATATAATATTAGGACAAACAATCTCGATACTTACTGTCTAAATGCTTGACGATGCCGCGCAGGCTGTTGCCGTGGGCAGCGATCAGGATGCGCTTGCCCTCCTTCATCTGAGGAATGATGACGTCGTTCCAGTAGGGCAGCGTACGCTCAATGGTCAGCTTGAGAGACTCGAACTGGGGGAACTCCTCCGGCTTGGGTCCATCGGCATAGCGGGGATCCTTCACGATGTTCTCGTAGTAAGGATGGCCGGGCTCCATTGGTGGTGGCGGGGTATCGAAGCTGCGACGCCAGATCTGCACCTGAGCCTCTCCATACTTGGCAGCGGTCTCGGCCTTGTTCAGACCAGTGAGTCCACCGTAGTGGCGCTCGTTCAGGCGCCACGTCTTTTGGATGGGGATCTCCTTGTGGCCGCTGGCCTGCAGGATGCTGGCCAATGTTACCTGGGCGCGGGTCAGCACCGAGGTGTGGGCCACATCGAATTCCAGACCGGCCTCCTTGACGGCCTTGCCGGCGGCTTGGGCCTCCTCCTTGCCTGTTTGCAAAAGAAAATATGAAGTATACGCAGACTACTAGCAGTATAGCACTGGTTTCACAGTGCAAAGTTTCCGTATAGCAACTGGACGGACTGATGTAATAATCCTTGATTTAATATTCACCTTTCTCGCTGAGATTGGCATCGAACCAGCCGCAGAACTGATTCTTCTGGTTCCACTCGGACTCGCCGTGGCGCACCATCACGATCTTGTACTTGCCACCCATGGTGTTGTTAGCTGTGCGTAAAAATCTGCGGAAAATTGTGTACACTTTCGCCTAGCCGCTTTGGCTTAACTAATCGAAGTGCGAAAATTAGGCGGAAACTTGGACGTTGGGGGTGGCATGGCAGGGCTGCCAGACTATGCGAAGAGTAGCGCCACGGTTTTTTCGCATATTGCAGACTTGTGGACCTCCTTTTAGATTTGCCATGTCCCTTGAAATGCGCTCCATCATTTACAGCATCCCTTGAACCTACTTGATGCCCTCAAAAATGCAATGGATCTTTAAAAAGGTCAGTAAATTGATTGACCTTGCCCACGGTCAACGGTGAGCCGTAATGCCAGACGCCCCAGTTGGCAGGCCCCTCTAGCTGCAACAGGTTGGCAGCGCACCCTTGGCTGTTATCGCAGACTACCCATCGCCAGTTGTGTTTTGATTTGCGCTTCTTCCACGGGAAATCGCTTTTTTTCAAATTCCACCCTCCAAACTTATAGAAATCTCTGAATAACATCATGTGCGACAAGGTGACGGCTAAATGCAATTGGCCCCAGATGGCGGGTAATGAGCTGTCCCAGCTGGTGGCCACCCGCTTATCCGACGACGATGTCTTTGTAAAGTGAGAGACAAAGGATTTTCACGCCCTGAAAACTGGTTTTTCCGCCGCCACTGATAAAGCAACTTCCTTTGTCTGCACATACACAGGCCGGATCTGGATGATGTGATCAACGAGGAGCGCGCCGTGCTGTTTGCGAGTTCGGAAAGCCCCCCGCCGCCGTGCGAGCTGAGGTTCCAGATTGGACCCCGCTACAAAATCGCTGCTCTGACGTTGATCTGCAGTGCTCCCAAGGTGGAGCTGTTCATTGGGCCGTCGCAGGAGTACTTCGAAACTATTTACGGAATCTGCGTGGAGGAGGAGGATGCGGAGGTGCCTGTGCGTCCGTATCGCTACGACCTGGAGATCGACCGATCGGGAATCAATGACATAAATCTCAAATTGCTCACCGCCGCCAACGAGATCTGCGTTTACGGCTCCATGCTGCACGTGGCCCCGAATCCGAATGGCATCACTACCCAGTTGCCAAGGCCCGTGGATCTGCTGCGCATCCAGGAGCTACTGCAAAAGGGAGGCAGCCAGTCCAAGGAGGAGGACCACGCCGAAAAGCTGCAGCACTTCATGTCGCTCTTAAAAGGTGGTTCTCCGCAGGCGGAGGCTACTGCTGCTCCTTCTCCAACTCCCGCTGCTCCCTGTGCTGATATGTCGATCCTTAAGGAACTCATTGACAAGCGATTCCTGCAGCTAAACCAGCTAGTGACCAAGCGGCTGGATGACTTTGAGGCCAAGCAAGCGGAGAAGCTTGACAAAATCATTGCCCTGCTGGAGAAAAAGCAATCGTAATAACCATTTTACCATTCATACATACATATATTTGTTCGTGAAAATCATAAATCATTGTAATTTGTAATTTTGTAAAAAAGACTGTTTGTTGGTGCATAAATTTCGAATGTGATTAAAATTATTTAAGAAACTGAATTCCATATTTTTCAAATTTAAATTTCGCACCTAGATATCAGCTGTTTTTCGATGATAGCCTGCCTATCGATAACTTCCCGATTGCCACCTGTTGCCTTTGTTTACGTTTTCGTCTGCTTGGCCAAAAAGAAAGTTGGCCTTAAAGCTCGACATGGCCTACATTCGGGGTCACAGTTAGTAGTAGTTATTTGTTGTTTCGATGAGTTTATCCGCACGCTCTGTCCTGGCCATTGGCGGGGTCTTCCTGGGTTGCTGCAGCGGCGTGGTGTTCCTGGAACTGCTGGTGAAACTGGATCCGGGTGCCGGCAACCTGGTTACAGCCGCCCAGTTCGCCTTCATAGCACTCGAGGGGTTCATTTTCACATCGAAGTTCGGTCGGGCCAAACGGTTGATCGACCTGAGAAGCTATGTGCTCCTTGTGGCCATGTTCTTCCTCACCAGCGTTTGCAATAACTACGTGTTCCAGTTTAATGTTCCCATGACGCTCCACATGATAATACGCGGCGGCTCCCTTATCTCCAACATGTGCCTGGGCACGCTGGTGTTGAAAAGGAGCTACCGGATCAGCCAGTACATATCGGTGCTCATGATCAGCGTGGGAATCTTTATTTGCACCTACTTTTCCAGCCGGGATGTGGCAGAGCAAAGGAATAACAGCGAGGCGGACATATATTGGTGGCTGGTGGGCGTACTGCTCCTGGTGCTGGCCCTGTTCATCTCCTCCTACATGGGCATTACCCAGGAGCTGCTGTACAGGCGACATGGGAGCCAGTGTGCACGGGAAGCTCTGTACTATACTCATTTGTTGCCGCTGCCCGCCTTCTTTCTGATGCAGGACAACATTAGGACGCACTGGAACCTGGCCTTGGAGGGGGAATCCTACCGCCTGCCCCTGCTGGGCCTGGCTGTGCCCCTCATCTTCCTCTATTTAGTGGGCAATGTGCTGGCCCAGCACCTGTGCATTAGCTCTGTGTACTCTCTGACCACGGAATGCAGCTCGCTGACGGTCACCCTCATCCTGACCCTGCGTAAGTTCATCTCCCTGGTGTTCTCTATTGTGTACTTCCGAAATCCCTTCACCCTGTACCACTGGCTGGGCACTGTACTGGTCTTTATGGGCACCCTGATGTTTGCCAATGTGATCAAAGCTCCGAGAAGGGCGGAGCCACGAACTGATGCTGTGAAACAGGATTAGACTCGACTCTTTTGTGACGAACAATGAATGATATATAATTCCATTTACATTTTACATTTAAGTACAAGTACAAGTAATTACAGATAAAATTAAAATTAAAAGACTCTCTCATAATTGTTATGAAGAAAAGGGGTTAATAAAAAACGTGATGATGCTCTCTTCTCTCTGGACGATCGATCTTTGGCGAAAGCTCGATAAAAAACTAGACATAAATGCGTAATTGCAGCTGCGGAACATCCTAATACTGGCTGCAGCCTTTGCTTGATCCAGCCAAGCCGCCGGATCATCGTTATCCGCTCCCCGCTCCCGCTACCGCTCCCCTTACGCCCGCGCCGACTCGTTCTCTAGCCACCTGACAATGGACTTGTAGTTTCTGTTCATCCAATCCACGCTCGTCTCGATCTGCTCAACAATCTGCTGGATGGGCCGGTCGTAGTCCCAGTGGGCATCCTTCACAAAGTTCTCGAACTCGCTCAGCTGGAACTTGGTGTTGCAGCGCTTCGTGGCGAACTTGAAGAGTGTGTGGATGTTGGACATCTGGTTGCCCATGCTGAAGAAGGATTCCAATAGTTACTGCTATTATATGTCCTTTTGTTAGGGAAAAGTACTACTTACTAAGTCTTGATCTCCTGCCAGTTGTTGCGCAGAAAATCAAAGGCTATCTGCTGACCCACCACCGTGCTGGAGACGGCAGCAAATACCCGGAATAGATCCTGTTTGCGTATATGCTGGCCGGCTGTACCACGGCGCAGGTAACGATAGAGCAGCCAGGGCTCCCGGGAGCAGCCCAGGGCACTCAGAAGCAGATCCTTCTCACCGGGCACGTTGGTCTTGAGGTAACGCTCGAAGGCAAAGTCCCACTCATGCTCCGTGCCATACTGGATCGCCGAGCAGTAGACGACGCCACGCAGATTGGGCACAATGCTGCAAAGGTACGAAATAATATCAGTAATATATATTTTGGCGTAAGAATACCCTTAAACTGATTTCTTTTCATGGTAAAGACACTTTGACTTTACATTTCTGTGAAGTCAATGGTTCTTTTTACAGCTTTACTCACGGATTATTTGCATCCGGATTGGGGGTCTGAACCCAGTTCTGGAAATGTCTGCTGGCCTCTGCGATGCACTCCTGATGACCCAAATGGCAGGCCATGCCCAAGACATCCGCACGCTTCAGCTGCACCAATATATCAGACGAATCCGTCGAGTCCTTGAAGCCCACCTGTTCGTAGACCTTCGAAAGCTGCTGTAGCAAATAGTTCTGTGAAAAAAAAAACCGTATTAGAGAACGTCTTACTCCTTCACAACATATAAATTTATACAACCTTGATCAGATCGTAGTCCCCGGAGTTGACGAACATGGAATCGATGAAGATAAAGTTACTGATGGCCGCCTTCCAGGGCACATGACCCGTCTCGTGCGCCAAGTAGCGGGTTAGATTCATGGCAGTGTCGTAGGAGAGGTAGGATCCCCGGGCCAGGTTCAGCACATCGTCGATCAGTTGGGCCCGATTGGCCGGTGCGATCTCCTCAAAGTGCTGCACATCCATCAGATGTCCGGTGATGGCCCGCCAGTTGTCCAGGTCATAGTTCACTCGGTAGTAGCCCGTTTGCTGGACATTGAAGATGAACCACTTGGCGGTAGAGAGGTTCCGATTCTCCAGCTCGTACAGCTTGGTGCGCGGCATCCATGTGGTGGGCCGGGTGTTGGCGAAATTCAGCTCCGCGGCAGTGGTAAAGGTAATGGGTATCCACCAGAGCAGGCTCTCGTCCTCCCTGGTTGTATTGGTGTACACGAAGCGCACTTGCTCTAGACGAATCACATTCGAGTTGGGATGCCGGGATACCTTCACCACTGGGTAACCCGTTTGCAGTGTCCATGTGTCCATGATCTCCTTCACACTCCGGCTGTGATCCAGCAGACCCGATGACTTGGCCTCGTTGGTAAGGAAGCGCCACAGATCGTCCTGGGTGGCGGAGTTGTAGGCCCTGTAAGGAGGAGGAGCTCAAAATCTCTAATGGAACAGGCAGAAATCTTCACTTACATCTCCTGCAGATACTTGCTGAGCCCACGACGGAACACTGGATTCGTGAGAAAGTGAGCCATCATCCGGATAATGGTCGATCCCTTGGCATAGGAGATCCTATCGAATATCTCCGATATCTCCTGCGGATTGAACACCTCGTGCGAGATCTTGTGGGATGTGGAGAGGGCGTCCAGCTGGAACACCGTCTGCAACTCGTTGACCACAAACTGATCCAGTTGCTTCCATTCGGGGGCCACTGCATCGGCCGTCAAATACTCCATGTAGCTAGCGAATCCCTCGTTCAGCCAGATATCCGACCACCAGCTGGGTGTCACCAGATTGCCGAACCACTGATGGGCCAACTCGTGACCCACTACCGAGGCCACACGCTGCTTGTTGTTGGCCGTGGCTACCCCAGGATCGTACAGCATCGCCGTCTCCCTGAAGGTAATGAGACCCCAGTTCTCCATGGCTCCGGCCTGGAACTCTGGCAAGGCAATCATGTCGATCTTGGGCAACGGGAATGTTACGTTGAAGAAGTTCTGCAGGAATGTAAGGATCCTGGGGCCCACACTCAGGGCATACTCCGCCGACTTGATGGCATCCGCTCGTGCCCACACTGAGAAATTGCCCGAGGAGATGTGCGTGAAGTCGGTTATGGCATAGGCCACCAGGTAAGTGGACATGGGTAGCGATTCGGCAAAGTGATCCCACACGTAGCTGGGCAGGGTGGCGCTAAGGGAGTATTAAGAAAATATTGGGTTTAAAATATATATCTATATCTTTAATTAATACAAAATTACTTATTATTTCTGTCCGAATACTCACTGATCGTTGGTGGACACAATGGGCATATTGGAGACAGTGGTCATGTTCCGCGGTCTGGCAATGTGCAGGGTAAAGTTGGCCTTCAAAGCGGGCTCATCGAAGCAGGGAAATGCCCGTCTGGCGTCCGTGGCCTGGAACTGCGTAGATGCCACCCATCTGCAAAAAAAACCGTGAGAATTAAACATTTGCCCAGACTAATCCCATCTACAACCCACCTGGTTTCGTTCTGAACCTCGTAGGAGCTCCGATAGAATCCCTGCAGATAGTCCTCAATGACACCGCCGAAGCGCAGGTACACCACATACTCGACCCCCTTTAGCAGCTTGTCGTACAGCTCGATGACGAAGAACTGCTTCGCGCCCACCAGATACTGTTTGTGTATCCTTAGGCTGTCCCCATCCAGCTCCCCATTGGCCAGCACCCGACGCACTGAGGCGTCGTGCCGCGAAATGTTCAGCTCCTCGGCATGCATGGTGATGTTGTAGCAGTCCTCCAGCACTTTGATCCGTATCTGGACACTGCCGCTGAAGCTGAAGTTACCGCTGAGCAGCGGCTCTAGCGTAATGTTGTACTTCAGCGGGCGGATGGAGCGCGGCAGTCGGACATCCCGGTCGTACTTGGGCCTTCCATCCTCCTGGCCCGACTTCAGCTTGTTCCGCAGATGGACACTGGTGCAGACGATGTCCTCGCCTGGCGCTGGCTCCAGCTCGGCACAAGTGGCAAAGTTGTAGACGATAAAGCCAACGGCCAGTAGGGTGCAGATGAAAAAGGAGGCCAGCAGGATGGCAGTGGTCAGGGAGAGATGAAAGCGACGCCCCGGCCGTGAGAAGGTGGTGGTGGTGGTGGGCGTGGCAGCATTGGTAGAGCGATTCTCCATGCTCAGATTTTCGTGGAGCGGTATCTCCTTGACGACCATGGCGGGAGCTGAAAAGTAAGATCAGTTAATTAAATCAGTTCTTCACATTTGTTTTAAGAATTTATTAAAAATACAGTGTTTCATTTGAACTGTAACCTATCCCGATCCTGTAAGCAGGATGAACTTGTCGGTTAGTTAAGTCCTCAAGCACACCACCACATCCACTTCTACTTCCCTATCCACATCCACTTCCGCTTTGGAAGCTCCGTAATGTGATATGCAACTGCAGGTTGCTCGCTTCGCAATCTCGGATCCACTTAAGTGGTTTCTCTGGCCCCGAGGCCAACCCCTTTGGCTGTCTTGTGTCATCATCATCTGCGGGGGTTTCGATTTAATTGCGCAAATTGTCCCTGAGCCGTCGTGTCCTTTTGCGGTCGACCAGCCAGGGGGAAGCCACACAGGAAGGACTCCTTGCCAAGCGCTTTGTTTTTCGAGTGCCAAATCGCTTAGGCTGTCGAGAACGTAACTGATTCATTACCTCATTCTCACTATATATAGTGTAGCAAAAAAAATATATATTGTTCATGTAATGGGAGTCTTATATGATTATTTATGACCTCCTAAGAAAAGAAAATATTATTTTTAAAGTCTAAATAAAAATATAACAACTGAAATGAACGTATTTTGGCCTGCTTTTTGAAAATTAAAACCAAAACAAAATTAAAATAAACCTTTTTTAAACTACTTTGCTTCCTAACAATGCAATATTCATATCCCACAGAACAATGGCCATAAAAAACAGCTAAAGTTACTGTCCCAGTTGATAACTGGCTTCGGCTAGAGGAGCACACACTTATGTCACCCGGCTGGTTTTTTGTGTGAAGATCTCTCCAGACATGCATCTGGTTAGAACGGTAACGCGTATGCCAAGGGGTGTTTCCCGCAACGTCAGTCGCTCAAATTTAATATATATTTAAATTCTTGTTATTTCCCATCCAGCAGAGAGAAGTTGAGCTCCAAGTTAGCCAAGAGAATGTCGGATCAGAGACGACGTAGTGCGTTGGTTATTCCAAATTACAGAGCTAGCATAGGGGATTTTAGTCATTAATCTTGCAGCTGCAGTTCCTGAAAATCGCCTATAAATCTAAAAAATTAATTGGGATAATTTTGAACCCAGAACTGGCCAGGTTTTGGAATACATATATATAAACCAAACACTATTGCTTTTTAGCTTATCAAAATGTCAACGCCCCCGTGAACCTTCTTTTCTTCTGCCTGCTATTATAAGCTATATATGAACACAAGTATTATTCGTCTTCTCTGGCAGAGATTGTGAGCTTAACTAGAAGACCGGGCCGGGCCTCTAAAGGGACAGACAGACAGACAGAACTCCCAGCACACTGCTATTATCAATTGGCAAAAGTTTAAGCACAAATTGAGCGGGGCAACAACATGGTCGTAAATCAACTCATATTCATGCAAATACGTCCGCCGGGCTAATTGAGTTATGACATTAATTTGATCAGCTTCTGCTGCTGGGCTGCGTTACTCTTCTCCTTCGGGTTATATATTATGTTTCTTTTTTTCTTTTTCTTTTTTTTTTTGCAAATTGCTGCAATTAAACGCCGCCGCCAAACTACGTACAGAAGTCGGACCCCGTCGACACTGTGACCTTCGGATGCTGCAAATGATACGATGTCACCCACTGATGCTTTACTCCATCCCTTGCGGATGGGATTCCCTGGGTCCCCCGTTGGGGATCCAATTTAAGTAATATTTCATTGATAAACTGCGTGTAAAGCCTCCGGCTATGTGTCAAGCATATGGCGATGGATAAAGTTTAAGCACTGGAAAAAACACCAAGTTTACTGGTGTTTTAGGCACTTAATAAAATTATATTTAAATTTTTTAAAGAATTAATAGAACAAATTGGGAAATAAACATTTTTTTCTCAGTAACAAATAATATTGTCTGCAAAGAACTATTGATTTATTGTCAAACAAACTGATAATTTTCGTACAATAGGATTTTTTTGTGGACTATAGAATAAAACACTTGAACTAAACAAAATTTTATTAAACAAAAAATTAAGGAGAAAAACTGGTAAGGTGTGTAATTTATTGAAGTGAACCCTCAAAAAAGCATTAAAATATAATTTAATGAGACAACGTTACAAATAATAATAGAAATTATTATTCGTGATGAAAAAAGAACGGAATAAATCAGTAAATAATTCTTAAATAAAATTTTTGCTCGTTTCATTTGATTTTTAATAATGATAATAAAAAATGTGGCAATATACCAAATACTTTTAATTTCAAATCCAATTTAAAGTTAAGTAGCTTGATAAGAACAAATTTATTTATTTAACTGAAAGACCCGAAAATTTGGTTGACTTTTAGACTCGCACTCGCTCGTTTCTCGCAGTGCAGTGCGATTAATTAACACAAGGACATGGATAACTGCGGGGTACGGGAAAGCGAACATTGACAAATCATTGGACAGATTCCCAAGGGGCGGAGCAGGGTGACGCTGAAGACACGCAGAAAGGAGAACGAAGAGGAGCAGAAGACATGTAAATATTGGCTCTTCGCACACACCCACGATTAAGACATTAATTTTTAATCGCTCTATTTTTCCCTGTCTCTCTCGCGTCCAAAAAATCCAAGAGAGAGAGACAATTTATTGACCGCTGACTGATGGGACCGCGTCTCTGTGTGCCTATGTGTGGGTGTGTCCGCAAGTGGCCTAGAGGCTGGGGGGCTGGAATATAAAAAACCGATCGCGATCGCTAGTCCGCCGGATAATTTGCATGGGTGCTCTAATTGGATTTTGGAGCAGCGGCAGCAGCATCCAATATGATTTCTACAAATTTGGACAGTCAATTTGGCGAGCGATTGGCCATAAATTGCCGATCTTACGGGGAGGAAAGTTTTCGGGGCCGGCACAGTGTATATGGTCCTGCGTGAATGGCCAATAATTCCAGTCTGATTCCAGTGCTTTGGCGCTGGAAAACTCTCCGTCTGTCTATTTGTTTGTTGTTGTCTTTTCGTTTTTCTATTAATCGTTGCCAGATGCCGCCCGCCACGGGCAAACTTGAGAAGCGTTTGCAAAATAAACAAAAAATAAACGGCGAGGGTGCAGAAATAAAAACTGAATTAAATGAAGTGTTGATTAGTCAATTACCTTCCGACGTGCAAACAGCAGCCGGCACAAACACACACGCAGGCTCCCACTCTCACACACACACTTTTATACACCCGGACACACACACAGTAGAAACGTGGGAATAATTTAATTTACCGTTAGATGAGAATGACTATCTTGCACCTTCACAGTTATGCGCAACCCGACGAAGTTCGTTGCACTAATTGAATTGAACGTAAACAAATTACTGACACCAACTAATCACTAAACGGACAATAGTTTTTATCCCGAACTATTTAAATTTTTACGCCCGGGAGCTGCGCGAACCGTTTCGCGTAACGGTTCAGAACGGAATAAACAGAAAACGAGATGCAAGCTTCGTCGGCAGCATAATGAGCGAGCGAGCAGAGATCACATTCGCTTTAGTGGGTGCGAGGGAGAGCAAATACTTTTATTTGCATGCTTCTCATTATTATTCTGTTGTGTGCTTTGGTAATTATGATTATTACGATATTTATTATCTATTTTATAAACTTTCATACACATGTATTTTACAACTAACGGTTCGCGCAATGAGCTAAAAGCTAGAGCTGGCAATAAATCAATATCAACATCGATATCGATCGTCGAATTCGATTTTAAAGAACATCGGAAGTTTTGAGCAAAGACATAATAATTTTATGCATTTATTGTTTTTTTTTTCGCTTAAATAGTTTTGCCAGGCTATTACTTCGATTGTAGAACTCCGGGCGATTTTCGAATAAAAGCACTACATGGTCATACTAAATTTCCTTAGAAGCTTTCCACATTTTAAGTTTGCCGCGTGAAATGTGAATGGCAATCGGAAAAGAACTTTTTAAACAGCTGATTGTGACTTTTGTTTCATTTAAATTTTCAACAAATAATGCAGCTAAATACGGTTTATATTACCGTGGGCACCACAAAGTTCGATGACTTGATAGGCGTCGTAAAATCGGAACCTTCTCTCAGAGCTCTGCAGGCACGAAAATGTCGTAAACTCATCGTCCAACATGGCAATTCGGACCCCTTGACGGAAGAGGAAACGCAACTGATAAGCAAAAAGTACGGAATCCAGGTTGAACAATACAAATTCCGGCCGAATCTGGAGGATATAAGAGCTGCCGACCTAATTATTGGGCATGCCGGGGCTGGCACTTGCATGGACATACTGAATAACCAGAAATATGGACTGATTGTGATCAACGACAAGCTAATGGACAATCATCAGCTGGAGCTGGCCCGGCAACTGGCCGCTGAGAACTATATCTACTACTGTGGGGTCACGGATGTAAGCGCCAAGCTGGCCACGTTGGACTTTGAAGCCCTGAGACCCTACGAAGCCCAACCCCAAAATATGCAGGAATTCGTTCGGGCTTTAAATGATCTCATGACAGGCTAAAAAACTAAAACCCTAAATAAACAACAATTATTTATACCTGAAGACTTGAAAATATTCCCCAAAAGAATCCAAAATCTTTGCTTTTTTTTACCAACCCCCAGTGGGGTTAGCTTTAGCTATTTATTTATAAGTATTTACGAGTATAGTTAATAAACACGGCGAACACGTCTACAAAGAACGTTAATTAATTATTATTGGCAAGGCTTAACGCTTGCTGGGGGGCTAAAATGAGATAGATAAATTCACGGCGAAAGCGTTACTGTAACTTGATGATTAAATTCCACACTCGATATATCTTTTGCTTAGTTGGATAAGTTGTTAATTTCATGTGTGTGCATAATGAGACTCTAAAGATGCTTTGGTTGTTTGCTCCCATGTTTGGGCTTCCTATTCCTCGCTTACTCCGCATCGGCGGCGGCAGCTCCGTTCTCAATGATCGCATCGAACGAGAAGGGCTGGAACGCATAGCCCTGACCCTTGTAGAACTTGCTCTGGAACTCCACCCTGGAAATGAAGAAGAGGGAATTAGTAATCTTAAAAGCTCCACCTGAGTAATCCCAACTCACCAGTGCAGACGCAGCGTGTGCAAGAAGGCCGACAAGCCCTCCATAAGCACCAAAATTCCAACAGTTAGAATGGCCCAAAAAGCAAACACGCAGGTCAAGACGATGCCGCCCACCCAGCCCTCTTGCTTCAGGCCAATGGACAAGACCATTGTCCACAACACCTCGGCTAGCTCTGTTGTAAAAAGAAATTAGACAACTCAAAGAATTAGCAATGTTCTTAATACTTACGGGCATGCGCCAGAGAGAGCGCCCACAAACGTAGATACGAAGCCGTGTGGGAGACCGAACCCAAGACATACTCAATGGTGTGGATGCTCTGGTGAATGAAGATCTCCGATAGCTCTTCCTCCTCTTCGTGACCGCCGCCACCGCCATGTGAGCCACCATTTGACACACCGCCAGTCTCCGCATCGGACGTGGCACCGGCAATGGGTTGCACCTGAAAATTAAAAAGTTTGGAGTTGTTTACTGGTGGATCCTCTTAGAAAACAGAGCTTTCTTTTAAAAGTACAGTTGAGCTTCCCTAAACTTCAAACGACATATAGAAAATATGCCCAATCGGTATTAAAATATATTTTTAAAATGATTTTTCTGCGCGCTTTTTTTGTCGACATATTAAATCGAAATTTTCCGAACGATACAGATAGATTTTTGAAGTATGGGAAGCTCGACTGGGACATGGACAACAAACGACACGACTAACCTCTTCCTTTGGATTTGTGGATTGGAGTGTTTTGATTAGTTTGTTGGTGTGGATTTGGTTTTGGGATTTTGTTAATTTTGTTGTTAATCGGGGAGCATAAATGAAACGAGAAGCAGTTAGTAATAATAAGAATAATGTGGAGAACAGAGGGATGTACATTGATGTTGATGTGTTTTGAGTTTTGGTGAGGATTACAATGAACTACAGTGAACTCTGGAAGCTGTAGAGCTTTTACTACTTACATTCGCCTGCTTGCGTGCCTGCATAATGAGCAACGGCTTGGCCAGCAGCATCACGGGAATACAGCCAACGGCCACCAGAACGAACAGGATTTGTATAAAGTGCTGGCCCCAGAACATGTACACCTCACACTTTTCCGGCACCGGCTTGGGCGTATTGAACAGAACCATGTCAATAAATGTGATCAGAATGGAGGGGGCACAAGCCTCGGAGTAGGGTTCTGTAAATAGGATATGGGATAAGTATGATATATTTTCCAACTTTCAAGGAACACTCACTCTCATTGGTGGCCGCAAACTTAATCCATTTGATGAACATTAGCAGTACCATGTAGAAGAAGAGAAGCAGCAGGAATACCAACTGCGGTATAAACTCATAGATCATGGAGATCCTGTTCCGGAAGTAGGTGTGGTTGTGCCAGCTCATAATCACACCAAAGATCATGTGAATGACACCGAATATGATGGAGATCTTCATCTTGTAGGCATTGTGAAAGATGATCTTATTGGCATTGGCCACCTGCCAAATGGGATCCATGCCGAACGGATAGGGAGCGCCCTCGTAGTCACCCCTGGGATTCAGCTGGAGGAACTTGTTCTCCATCACCGTCGACTTGTTGTACGACATGTGCCAGTGGGATCCGAAAATATTCAGCGACTTGGAGAATATATCATTGTAGATGAGGCCCGTATACATCGAGAACACACCCATCAGGAAAATGATGTAACGTCCGCCAAAGAAGATGTTCCAAATTTCATTGTCCGTTTTCTGGGCAGCCAGACCTTTCTCCTTCCGTATCATCCAGAGGCCAAATAGCGCCATTATGGCGCCGTGTCCCAAGTCACCGAACATCACGGCAAAGAGGAAGGGGAACGTGATGATGGTGTAGGGAGCCGGGTTCATCTCCCGATAACTGGCCACGCCGTAGGCATCGATCAGGGCCTGAAAGGCCTTGGTGAACTTGTTGGTTCGATTGTACGTCGGCGGATTCTCAAATGTTTGCATTCGATTGAGAATCGGCGGCACCGACGATCCCGATCTCTCGGTGCCCCGTCGCAGGGCCAGCTGAATGGTCTCAATGTCCAACAATGGCACCCAACACTCGGCAATCAGACACTTCTGCGTCACATCCAGGTTGAAGAGATTCAGCGTGTGGTAGATGGCCTTGATCTTGCGCACCTTGACGAACCAGTTCTTAAGGTTCTTGGCCGCGGCCACGAGCACGCGATGGCGATGATCCTGGGTCTGGCCAAGCACCGTGTTCAGGTCCTCGATGCGCGTCATCACACCCATGGCCATTTCACGGCGATCGGCTGGGGCCTCGGGACAAGGATACAGCGTAGCGCGGAAGCCCTCGCAAATCTTCTTCACGCGCGTCTTCAGCTGGTCGCCCTGGAAGAAGATGATGAACACCGACTTGTGTACCTGATCGCCCTGGAAAATTGATAGGAGCCAATATTAGGTTAATTATTAAGGGGAAAAGTCCGCTTAGATAATAACTTACATTGGTAGGATCCTCCAGCGGTGTCTCGATCATGGCCTGGCGCAGAAAGACATTGCCACGGCAGGCGCGCCAAAGCATCCGCTCAAAGGCCGGTAGCCGCTCCCGCAGAATGACGCCAGCCACGAAGCTAAAAGGGAAGCGAAATTAGTCAAGCTGCTCCTTAAAACGGGAAAAGTACCAAAAACAGAGTCATTCCGGTTGTTATTTACGAAACAAACAAGGAAAACTAAACTCTCAAGCACAAGTTACCAATGGACGCGCGAGGCGAGAGCGGGTAGGAAAGGGAAACGGGTTGTATGAGGGATCCCTGGAAATAATGGAGCGGTTAGGTGGACAACGGAGTTTTGACAAGATGTGGGGCGGTGCAGGGTGACGTGGCAAGGCAAGGCAAGGCGAGGCGAGGCGAGGCGAGCGAAGCTTATGGCAGATGTCTCTATATATACAGCTGAAAGATCGATCGGTAAACGGATACGGAAACAGGTACGGAAGATTGATGAGCGCTGCTATACGACTGACTGATTGGCCTAGTCTGGTAGGGTCAGGGGTACCAACCATGGCAAATAATCCTCACGTTCGTTCGATTTCTCCATGTATCTAAATACACACACATTCAATACGTTTTTGGACAATTTTTTGTTTTGTTTTTGGGGGAAGAGAGAGGAGCATAAGAAGAGAACGACGTTTAATTTAGTTTTTGATATCGGTTTTCTTTTTTGTGACACAGCTTGGCACAGAAAATTATTGCTTGAGAAACTCCAAAAGAGACTTCAAGCTGGTCTTGGATGAAACATATGGTTGTTGGCATGGCTCTTAATTAGTCTTGGTTCGGCGCGCAGCATTCGATTAGTTTGGCGGCAAGTAAAGCAATAATTTTGTGTGGCATTTCGTTTGGTTAATAGCTAAAAAACAGGTAATATATATACAGTGAGAGCTCCCCTAGGTGGACACACTATTTTCTACCATCAGTATTGTACAAAAAGTTTATTATTATTGACTTATAATTTTGATTTAATCTGGGTTTCGAAGGCAAGTACATTAATCAATGGAGAAATATTCTTGAAGTTGAATTTATTTTGGTTTTTGGTTGAGACAAAAATATTGCGGTCAATGCAAAATATTAAAAAAAAATTTAATCCATAAAACAAAATCTTAAATAATTTCCTTATATACCAAAATAAGTCGGATACCGAATATCGACTTCCCAAAAGTTTAATTATAAATTAGTTTCTAAGGAATACCAATATTTGTCCACTCAAAACCAGAGTTCTTAGTGCATTTCAGATCAAAGCTCTGAGCTCGATGCCTGTCCAATCTTTGATTCTAACGGCTCGATGCTGGATGCTGGATACATACCCGAGCTGAACGGGACCCATGGAGGCACCGGCGGTGCGCGCCTCGTCGGTAATCAAGGCGCGTGTCATCGACTCGGTCGTTTGGTTTACGCCGCCTTCTTGCTAGAAATTGGTAATGGTATTTTGGGCATTCATTCATTCATTCGGCTCGACTTACGGTCCGAGTTGGCACTCGGACAAGGGGTTAGTACTGGATAGTAGTAGAACCGCCTCCGTGTTTAGTTTGTTTGGGGAAATAAGGGGGAGTGGGGATTTTGGGGGTGGTGGATAGGTAATATATATTTATATTTATAGCATATGAAAAACACCGACACCAGGGGAGTTATGTGTGCTTTATGTTTGACATCAATCTCGATAGCCTATCATCGACAGAGGGGGGGAGGAGGACATGGAACACAACAACAGCCACAACAAACAGCAAAAGAGTGATAGTGGAGGAGGAGAGCAGGAGGGCGGAGAGCGGAGAGCGAGAGCGCGTCTTGGTCTTGGCCTGAGTTTAGATTTTTAGTTTTCCCCCCGAAAGTCCGGTCAATGTTCAGCGTCCTTTTTGAATATTTACCCAAGCTTCAAATTCTGTCCCGGCTGGCTGGCTCGGACACCCTCCTCACCCAGCAGCTGCGCCTGCTCGTCCTCGTTCTGGTTGTCGGCCATCTGCGGATATCGCCGATATTTGCTGGATGAGTACGATGCGCCACTTGACTTGTACACCGTGGGCACCGACTTGGTCCACACACACGCACATACACCAGACCAACAATGTGCAGGTGGCAGGTGGCAGAGGCAGATGCGGTGGTGTGGAGTGTGGTGTTTTTTCGTGTGGTGCATTTTGTAGTGTGTTTTTTTGTTTGTTGTAACGTCAGGGGTCGGGGTTGGGTTGATTGATTCGATTGATTGATTGATGGAAAAACAAAAATGTAAGGAAAACGCATAATAAAATAAGAAAATTAATCAATAATAACAAAATAATAACGCTGGCACATATATACATACATCTAGGTATATTTATAAACATTTGTGTATGGGGAAAAATAAAAGGAAATTTTACAAAAATATAAGCCTAAAACGTAGGACACAAAAAAAGATTTTTTAAATTTGCTTTGGAAAATTCATATTTCCTTTATTTTCCTAACCTTGGAATATTCATTTATTCAAATTTTAAGCAATATAATTTATCAAAATATATGAACATGTCGTTTTACAGTAGAAAAAGTTCGTATTGCTTTTGTAGTCGTAAAATATTCTTTAGAGATGATTTATGTTGGAAAACCCTTGAGTTTTGGCATAAAATGCTTGCTCATTGCACTACCATAGTCTTTTTTCGTTTTTTGTTTACTTTCAGTTGTAATTTAAAATGTAAATCCTCCGTTTTTCGTAAAACACACATAATAAAAAAAATATAATAGAAACAATAACCATCAACAACTGATATCAAACGCACAACTAGGGAATATTTGTACAAACTAAAACTGGGAGGAGATTAAAAAGCACATCGTGTTTGTGGTTCGCCTTGGGGGAAGCGGAAAGGGAGCAGGAGTTTCGTGCAGAGTGTGGGCTTGGACGGGGACGGGAATGGGGATTAAACTACTTCAAAATTGTGTGTGGTTCTGGGAGGTAGGGAAGCCGTGACTGCCACACTTGTGTCTTATGTTATTGCTAAGAATAGTTGGTTAGTTGGTTGGCCTGGCTAAAGCCTCATCTGCTGCCATATATGTTATTTCGAAATCGGTTTGCCGATCGGTTATATTAGTGGGGAAACCTCCGCCATTAATTTGCTGTCAATAACCACTTATTTGTGACCACATACCTCATCGAAAAAGACCTGGGTCTTGCGGAGAATATGCTTAAGCTCGGTCAGCTCCAGGAAATTGCGCTTCAAAGCCTCAGCATTTTGATTCACCTCCCTCAGCTCGTTCTCCAGCTTCTCAAAGGTGGCCTGTAGGGTAAGAATAGCAAAAAAGCCATACAAGTTAAGTCAGCGGTTATAATGACATGAGAGAGATAAATATATCAGTTGCTTATGGGTATCTTTTAAAAAACTGGGCTAGTTTTGTGTTGTTTATAAACTAGCATAGTCTTCTAGAGCCCACTCACCTCCAAATCAATCATCTCTCGTGGCTGAGGCGCTTCGGGACTCTCGCCCGTGTCCAGCATGGGTATGCCATCCTTCTTGATCTCCTTCTCCAGGTAGCGCAGCTTGCGCTCCATCTCATCGCAGCGGCGCACCTCATTAACGAACTTTCGCTGGAATGCGTTCACATCCGGATTGAGCTGTGTTGGTTCAAAAGAGAATTATTTATTATTCAGAGAATTTGAAAGGTACTAAAGTACCTGAATATTATAATTATAGTCCTACACATAAACTAAACATCTTGACATTTAATTATACAGGAAATTTACGGAGAAACTATTAATTAGTCAATAAATAAGTCCTACAGTTTAGATTTATGTGGATAATTTATGTCATGCAATGCTTAATACTTACATCGCGGAACTGGACCAATCCCAGCTCGCCCAACTCCGAGACGCAGGCGTAGGCCGCCTCACTTTGCAGAAAGAGCTGGCACAGGGCCATCTCCTCGCTCCGGAACAAGGAACCCATCGTGGCAGCCTGGTATCTGCGAATGTGAAGGAGCAATAGTCATATAGTTAATCATACATTCATATGTATGTATATTTATGCGCCGCACTTTCTCAGTTCAATTTTATGTGTATATGTATGTACATATATGTATTTATGATTCACGGTCACGTAAAAACCACGGCTGCAATCTGCCCATCGATCCCGTTCCTGGAAAGAATCGCGGCTTTGTCATAAAAACACATGTATATATTCACTCCGATTTGATTATCGCTTTTGGGGCGACGTCCACCCCTTTCCGACGACGCGATATCTGTAATCTATATAGTATATGCTGTCGCAGATTCGATTTCTATACCCAACGAACGTATTGATTTTTCTCCGACAAGCGCAGACAAAAAGAAAGTGCTACGTTGGACCCGGATGCCAAAGGCTTGCGGCGGTAGAAATGCCGTTAAAGCATCAGGATTTTCAACTATCTTTTTCGACTTAAGACTGTCAAATTGTCGACTTCCGTCGGGTTGGGAGTAATTACCAATTTCTTAATAATATATATAAATTCGTCCACAAATTCCAGCAGCAACCAAATCGACCAAAGAAAACTATGAAAATGGTTAGTGTGGCCAGAGCGCGCAATTAGAAAAGTTTAAGAGATATTCACAAGAGATGGTGCCCTAGACTCTCTTTCTTAGCTAGATTTGGCTAGCTTAGCCAAACATTTTTTATGTACGTTTTCATTAGTACATTTACCGAATGTGGTTTTAATAATAAAATATTCACTAAAATGTAGAAAGAATGCCATATTACTCTTAATGTGTGTTCAATAATACATATTTCAGATGTAGCTATTTTGATTTTTGAAGTACTTGTTTGATTAGACTTAGTTTTAGGAAAGTTCAACAAATACTTTGATTTTAATTATAATAAAATAAATTCATTAACAATGTTAGAAATAAAATAAAAGCTAGAATTTCAATTGTAAGGTTTTTGATCTTTTGTATTTTACGATCTGGTCGCACTGCGTCGAATAAAGAAGAGGAAAACTTCAAAATAAACCGCCATTTTGCGAAGGTAAAAAAAATAAAAAAACACGCAAAATGTCTATAGCTCTCAATTAATTCCTTTGCATCTACCAAAAACGATAACAGGTCATGGATCGTGCAGCCACCTGGAAGGCGGAGGAGAAGGAGCACAGCGAGAAGCTGTACAAGAAGCTCCAGGGCTTGGCTTTGGTGCACCCAGCTTCCGACGAGCTGCGCAAACTTCTCGCCTGGGACATGTTCCTCAAGCCCAACCAATTGGCATTCTTCCACGTTATGCACTACCTGTTCCGCCTGCTGGACCCCGCTGAGTTCAAGCGGCGCTTCTTCTGGCCCATCACGGACAAGAAGGCCGAGGCGAATTTCCGATCAAGCACGGTGGAGTACCTGAAGCACCTCAAGGAGAAGCACCAGCTGCAATGGTGGCCCAACATACAGTCTTACCTGGTGGTAATGCCCGGCGGCATGCGGTTTATCAACTTTCTGCTCGAGCTGGTGAGCTTCGTGATCCAGGAACAGATCAAGCTGCGCGAGAAGGCGCTCGCCCAGGACGCGAGCACTACGCCGCCCAAGAGCGCCAAAGTTATGGCTCGTCAGAATGCCCTGATGAAGGAGTATGCCTCGGCGTACCTGTCAGATTTGGAGGAGAACATGGCGCTGTTGCGGCGCAATATCCAGAAGATCCGTGGCTTCACTGCCGACATATCCGCGGAGGTAGGTGTGCCCGAGGCACAACTCCTAGATGAAGGCTTCCTGGAGGAGTGCGAGGCCACCAATCGCCATCGCCTAGAGCGGGTAGTGAACCAACCCGCCAAGTGGGCGGCCGCAGAACTAGAGGCTCTTTGTGGTGTGAAGGAAGATATTGAACACTTTCAATCCAAGCAAGCAGAGCACAGCCAGAGCCAGGAGCAGGTGGAGCAGACACTAAGGGGCACGCGAGGTTTACTCGACGGGGAAGCCTTTGGAGGAGGAGGAGGTGATATGTCCATGACAATTCAAAGTAAAAAAAGATAAATAACAAAATTCCTCTCCCCTACCAGACGTTTTTCATCAAGCAGGCGGCTCTAAGGTGGAGGCCCTTATAGATGCACTCAATCGTGTCAGCGGGTCGATGGCCGAACAACTGGATGCCCACGATCACTGCAACGAGTCCAATGCATTCGTTTCCAAGGATCTTCAGGAGCTGCGCGAAGAAGTCTCCCAGATCGAGGGCCAACTCAGCCATGTCCAGAAGGATCTAATTACGCGGTTGGCAGTCTTAAAACAAAAGGCCGAATCAAGTCAGGGGAACCAATTCACCGGCCCGCCAGCCACGCCCCACTTTGATACACGCCACCAAAGCATTGGTATGAAGTTCATATCAACGCCGCCCATCCGGATCGATTTAAC
Source organism: Drosophila seguyi (assembly GCA_008042675.1). Taxonomy (NCBI): domain Eukaryota; kingdom Metazoa; phylum Arthropoda; class Insecta; order Diptera; family Drosophilidae; genus Drosophila; species Drosophila seguyi. The sequence continues at coordinate 47,987 of VNJU01002276.1, forward strand.
CAGCGGCAGTGGACGCAGTGCTCCAGTTCGCCTGGCTCTTCAGGGCGACTTTAATAACAAGCAATTTGAGATGACGTTCAACGGCAGCTTGTTGGGTAAGATTCATATGTTTGCCTTCGGAGTGTAGGATACTAAAAGGTAATTCCCTCGTTCAGCTCCTGCTCCTCCACGTTCTGCGCGGAAGCCAAAGGACCCCGACCAACCCCTGGCTGGAAACGATCTTAATAGCACTTTGAACCGATCCAAGATCAATGATCCTCTGCAAATGCTGCGCACCATTCAAAAGAACACAGTCAAGCCCAGAGCGGCGCCGCAGCCTAATCTTTCCTCCTTGGGAAGCAAATGGAAAGAGTTACAGGCCTCTTTTGGTTTCAATGAGGAGGCCTCGGCCTCTGTGGCCACCTCACCAGAGACTGTATCGCCGGCAACAGACGTCAGTGAGTGCACACGCATTGAACGCGTTCCTCGAAAGTCCGAAGCGAACAGTTCCTTGGTCGCAAAGATGCCAGCTGTGATGAAGGTGCTAAATGCCTCAAGGAATACCCATAATCATAGCACTTCGCCCTCGGGAAGACTGGATGCATTGGTGCCCGTTCCTCCTGCTGACGGAATTCAACGGACGTCTCCTCGCATACTTCTCAACGACATAACTATTGATGTGAGTGGTGGTGAATCCCCTAAGACGATCCAAATAGTAGCTAATACAATTTCTTTGCAGGGTCCACAGTCCCCTGACGCCGATTTGAACTCGGAGAATGACATGAATTTCTTAAATCTTTCCCGAAAATTCGATTTTGATCAAGGCGACGATGTGGATGACCTGCAAAATATCAGCGATAGTGTGCTCCGAGACATCGAAATGTAGCCCAAGGCACCTAGAGGGAGCGAGCAGTAAGCCAGTATTTATTGTGTATTTTTATAGCTTGATAATCAAAGTTATAAAAAGAAATTAAACTGCATTTATAAACAAAGGATATTTATAAGTCGATATTTTCGGATAGTTTTGGCCGGTTGGCTGAAAATGTCGACACCGATTAAGCGATATTAAGTTTCATCCATTTAATTGGAAAAAGATGAACATTATTTTAAAAGAGATATGGTCGATTTATAAATTTGCACACATTAAAGTTTTCGCTATTATGACATTTACGTTATTATTATTATTACAATTATCATTATCTCACAATGTTCTGCTCGATCCAGTCGAGATGCTGAGAAACGTCGCAATAGATGACATAACTGCTCAGGTCGCAGTTACCTCCCCGAATTGGTGATATGGAAACGATACCACGCATGACCCAGCGGTTATTCCGCAGGACGATCAGCGCCGCTCCAGAGTCACCAAAGCAGGGACCGTGCGACTCCGAGTTACTGGCACAGAGCGTCCGTTCCGTTATAAAGTCCTGTGCTTTCTTCATCTTCGTGAGGCACTCATCCCTCGCCACCAGCCGCACACTCACCGCATTGGGATAGCGTGTCTTCAGGCCATATTCATCGTCTCCCCATCCGGCCACCGATCCGGTGTCACCTTCTCTCGGTGGAACGGGTAACTCAGAACTCCACATGCAGAGGGGCTGAATGTACCTAGTGTACCATATCGGATCCTGCAGCACCAGCAGTCCCACGTCCGAGTCTGGCAGAGGATTCCCGGTGTACTGGGGTGGAGTGAGCACATTGGACACACCCACCAGTTGGGCGCCTTTCTCCGGGTTCTGGTTGCGGTCGTGCCGCCCCAGATGGACCCACAGCTGGCTGGCGGGTTTGTCGTAGATGCAGTGGGCTGCTGTAATCACGGTTCGCTTGGAGATGACGGAGACCACACACTTGTAGGTGACCGTGGAATTGCCTTCGAGAAGGGTTGCCAGCCAGGGATATTGACCCCTCGTGACGACGTTACCCCCATGCTGGGTCGCCACAAAGCCCTCCTGTCCGCACTCTTCGAAGTCCGCCCGGACCCGGGGCTGCTGGACGGCCCAAGACAACAGGGCATAGTCTATGCCTTGTGGAGAGTGAGCTGGAAAAGTAGATATATATGTGTAGTATCTGTAGTAATATAATATAACTTACATTGTAAGTTTCTACAAAGCACCTCGTCGTTCAGCATGAGTATGTGAAGCGTGGGTAATCTGCTCTCAGATTCCGGCAAAGTTGCGAATACTTGGGCCCTGCCTCCGTTTCGTATGTTAGCCAGGTTTTCTTCTTTGTTCGGAAAGTGCTCAAGAAACCTGATGCTATTCTGCAACATGTTTGAATTTAAAACAAATACCTATCGATCCAGGACGTATCTCTGGACCCTTGCTCACCTGGCTGGGTACGTTTGTTTTGAATAAAACCTTCCAGTCAAACTTTAGCAATCCAGCTCTGGGGGCCTCGAATAGACCGATCCACTGCCCACCCGGCAGCTGTCGGTATGTGAAGAGCGAGCAATTGTGTTTAGGTATTTCCAGCGCCCAGCTGGATGATGCACTGAGAAGGAGAACCAGTAAGGTCAGCCACTCGATCGTCATTTCGATACTAGATCCGATGATGGTGGAGGCTGATCGAGAACTGAGAATAGGTTTGGAATGGCTGGGCTTATCCCCAACCATATCAGAGTACTGATCACCAGTTTCGATTATGCTTAGAGAGCGAGAGACAGTTGTGAGTGCAATATTATAATTATCTGAAAAAGCTTGGTAATTTACATGTTATTTTATTTTCAAAGCAAAATGGAAGGCTGCTCGCAAGAGAAGTTTTATAAACAGGCAAGTTTCAGTGATATTTAAATTACTGGAATTAAATCGTAACATTTCCATAATAAGTAAAAAGTACAAGTTTTCAATAAAAAGCCTCATTTAATTTAAACATATAAATCAACATGGTTTTCTTTTTTTTTTACATTTTTGTAGCACTTTTTGCTAGTTTAAAAATACTATTTGTAATAGACACGAAGAGATCCGAACTAATGCTTTCCAAAAACATTGGAATCGGATGATGAGCCGCCTCCTCCGCCACTGGCGGCGGCACTCAGCTCCTCGAGCAGCTCATTCGACTGGCGATGTCGATTGGAGTTTGAGTTAATGTTCGAGTACAGTACATTTTCACTATTGAGATTGCCATTGAGTCTGGGAATTAGATGAGTGTTATCCCCGGAATCGGAATCCAGAACTCGATTTGATTCCGCAACGGGGGCACAGTTGCGACCGATCAATGAGCGTTGGAGTTGGGACAGGCAGCTGGGAAATATTAGTAAAATTATAAACTATTATCAAATATATATTTATTATTATATATTAACTTCTTCACATGCTATATTATTCATAAAGGCGGTACGTTTTTTTTATGTTATTCAGCTCGATATTTTTGTTCATACTTTACTCTACTTATGAAAAAAATCCAGGAAAAGTTGAAAACATACATTTACAAACTTACCGCTCCAATCGCCGTTCACTGCTCCAATCCTGCAGATCGTACAGATCCGTGTAGCCCAGCTCATTGCTCCGAGGGAACTGACCACCGTTGCCCAGCAGCGATGATGCGGCCGGATTCAAAGCCCTCTTGCCGTTGGTCCAGCCCCGTGAATACTGGAAGGTCTGGCCCATGCAGGCCATGGACAGGGTGAAGAGGAACAGTGGCAGCAGCAGGAGACGCATCATGACGCGGAGGAGAAGGGATGTCCCGGCACACAGGACTCGAACACTCTCGAAAGGAATGGATGACTAGAGATGGATACGCGTTCGAGGCACAGCTACGTCTGAGCCTAGAAGCCTCGGCGGCTGGGCTTTTATATTGATGCTGTGCCATGGTGTCTTCCATGCCGAGCGATTCTTGCTTCGATGCCCCCAGAAACACACACTTACGCAGATTAACCGGGATTATTAGCACCCAATTGTTTCAGAGTCGCCTCCACACATATGGCCACGCCCACTCTGCGCCAGCTGGCTGCTCATACTGAATGCATTTGCTGATTGGAAAACTACCCGTTTTTGCCCCGCTCTTCACAGAGAAAGTTGGTGTGAAGGGGCCCGGGGGGATGGAAAAGCGAAAGGCTTAAACTAAAAGTGGCCGAAAAAAGTAATTTGCGACCAGTGCTCGGGGGCAGCAAAGTGTCCGTTCAAAGCTCACCTTCAGATAATTTGATTTACGAGCAGATTTATGCGTTTCTAAAAATAAACATTTATTTGGAAGCCAAAAATGGAGCTCCTCCCATCGCAGGACACTGCCTTGCTAATCCTTTCTAATTTTGGTAGAGCTCGGGGCATGCTTTTTGGCCTTTTAAGCCAGGGTGCGACTTCAGGAAATAATAATAATAAATGAATACAAAAATATACAAATTTTTTATTATAATTAAATATACAAAAGCTGACTGAAATAATTTACTCTATAGACTAGTTATTTCACTATCGGGCACACTTGTGCGGTTAGCCCCGTTGGAACCATTAGCTCCATTAGCATTCTGCTCGAGCTCCACGGCACTCTTCTCATCCGTCGCCTTTCGTCGTCTCAAAAGGAAGTAGCAAACACTATGATTTCAATAAAAATTTGATAGTTTAGTAAACTGTTCTGGGGAAATATTAAATATAGAAAACTTACACAAAGACCAGGACATTTGGAATATAGAAGATTTCGCCAAAGAGCCAAATGGCACCCGGAAATGTGTCTACGGTGCTTTTATAAATCTCACTGAAGATGGGTGGGAAAATGAATTGGGCAATCGGTTCACTAATCCCAAAGATGGAGTACATTTTGCCTGAAATTTGAAAAAATCAACAATTAATTTTGGTCATCTTTATAATATAGAATATATAACTTACTCAGCTCATCACCAGCCACAATGCTGGAACCGACGGTCTTAATAGCAATCACTCTCAGACTGACGAACATGTCCACCACTCCGGCCACGTAAAAGGAGGCAGTGGTGCTGGAAAAGGCCTGGAAAAATCAAGGAATCAAATTATTGACCTAAAACTATAAAACTTGAGGTCTTGAGTTCACTCACAAACAGGACGCGGGAGCAGACGATGGATAAAGCGGAGAGCATGCCAATCATGGAGTCGGAGACCTTGAGCAGCTTACTCAGTATAGCCGTGCCGATAAAGGTTCCCACCAGGGCCGCACCACTGGACAGGGTCAGGTAGATGCTGAAATCGTTGCCGTTCCACGAGAGCTTCTTCAAAGTGAACCGGTACCAGTAGTCATTCTCTCCGGNGTAAGTAGATGAAAAAGAAGAAAAATGTTCTGACTTTTTCGCTTTCTCGGGTACTGTCATAAAATAAATGTTGCCAGAGTATTGCTGGCGAAAAATGTTGCTAGCAACAAAGCCAAACAGATATATATA
>VNJU01002278.1:0-15408 GCA_008042675.1 Drosophila seguyi
AAAGTACTCTCGGCTAGACCTCAAACCCAGCAGAGACTTAGTTAGAAATCTTCTATAGAGGATAAGCAACATTTACTAAAATGATATTCCTAAAAATTTAATAGTATACATTTCGTGAATTAAATACATACATTTTTACGAACCCCTTATAAGCAGAAAGTGTAATTTTCATACATGAACCTAAAGTAAATCGGAGCTCTAACAAATTATTTTAGGCAGATAATTTTTGCCAGTTGAACTTTTTAAAGCTCGAGTAAAACCTTGAACTCCATTATTTTGGCTGGACAAGTGCCATAGTCGTTTTATTGCTTGCGTTAAATGTTGTGTTGATAACGTTAATGTTTTAAGTATGCTCCATAGACGTCATTCATTTAATCATATTTATTTTACTTTGCAGGTGCAAGTGTTCTTGATTTTGAGATATTTCTATTAAGGACTAAGACGTGAATTAAATAGATTGTTCCAGCCTTGAATAAAAATTAGAAATCTACTATTTTTAAAAAATAGCAGTAGTCTAAGCATTTGTCTAAATCCCTCTACGTTCATTCCTCACCTGGATTGTGTACCAGAAGCCAATAGCACATGGTCACGATGAACGCGTAGACCGTGGCGCAGGTGTAGAGCACCCAGTACAGGTGGTGCAGGCGGCTCTTCTTTGCCTGTCGCACTATCTCAAAGTCCTCCCGTTCCACCATCATGCCCTGGGTGACGATCCAGGCGGCCAGCCAGGCCTGAACGGTGCAGAAGAGCAGTCCCCAGTGGGTCAGGTAGATCCACCACTTGGCATAGTGGTGCTCGAAGTGCTCCTCGGTGCGGCCGATGTCCAGCAAAGAGCAGACCAGTGCCGCCAGACAGGTGATGGCCGTGATCCAGCGGTAAAAGAGGTACACGATCCGCACCTGAGTGTTGCGTTGCCACTGAGGAGAGATTGGTATTATAATAGGGGTCAGAAGGGAGAATCACTAATCACTGCGGCACTTTTTGACTTGATAATTAAGACACTAATTCGTTTAGCATAATATCTTAGTAGTTGATGGATAGATTTCTTTATATTTGAAAAATAGCTTACTTATGCTATAAGTAGTGAAGAATCAAATTTGTATTACAATTTTTTGATTTTGTAGTGTGTAAAATCCTATGAATGGCTCTTTGGCGTCACACGCAAACATCTTCGTTATTTCGATCGCTGATCCGAACTGAATGAGCTGACGAGTTTGCTTTCAAAATAATGCTACACTAAGTCAGCTCGTATTTACTTAGGGTTAACCCATCAAAACACACTTACGATACTCGCACTGAATTCAGGGACACTCGACAGCACTATGGCCCATTAGGAAAATTTACATACTTGGAAATCATTTGACTTAATTTTAGCATTTAAACTGCGGCATGTTAAGGTGACGGCCATTTCAACATAATGAGAGTATATTAAATGTTTTTTAATTGAACAAAATTTGGTGTAACGAATTAATGAGTAGAGCCTATGTGATCTTAGTAAGCCAAGTTAGAAACGCTTATAATTTTGAGCATAAGAAGTGCAGAGAATACATAAAAATCCGAGTGTTTTGGAATAATTTTATTGTTTTTTATGTTTGTCGAAAGTGCCACTGTTTATAAAGAAAAAACTATCTTTCCGGACTATATTTTAAGTTCTTAATGACTTGAATATTAATAAAAACCATTTGGAAAGCTGTCAGAAAACAATTATATTGCTTTAATTGCATAAGTTGTACTCAAGTCACACGATTTAAAAATGCTTGTGAGATTTTGAATGCATTTTTTTAAGCTTCTCTTACAACCATTAGTATTGCGTAAAATTTTACTACGAGAATGATGTCTGTTATATTAAATGTAAGTTATATCACTATTACAATAATTTATATTGAAGATTTATGATAAAAAAGATTACATTTCCTTTTCATACAAAAAGCCTGAGGATTCAAGCAGCCTAAATATCGGGATACTTAAAAAACTTTCCTATAAATGACCTTGCTATAAGTTAAATGAAAAATAAAATTAAATTAAATTAAATACCAACTTTCAAAGCTAAACTCGACGCATAATGCCTCACCTGACACAGATAGAAGTTGTGCCGGTGCACGTGGTCCGGCGTGAACTCCGGAAAGCAGCTGTTCCACAATTTGCTAACCATCATTCTCTGATTGCCCAGGCAGCTGCCGGCGTTGGTGGCGAAGTGGTTGAAGCCCTCGCAGCTGTCCTGCGAAGGATATTGGTACGAGTGGTACGCCTGCTGCTGCTGCGTCTGCTGGAACTGCTGACCTTGCTGCGGATATTGCGACTGATGCTGCTGCCGCTGCTGCTGCTGATGCTGCTGCTGCTGCTGATTAAGCGGCTGGTGCTGTTGATGCTGATGCTGTTGCTGGTATTGGTAGGGCTGGTAACGCTGCTCCTCCGAGATGCGCTGCGAATGACCCCCGCCTCCCACCTCGCCCGTCCCTCCTGCTGCCCCTCCCGCTGCGGCTGAGCCGTGCTCCGTCTGGTACTCGTGTTGCGGCGGCGTCTTGTGGCTGTGCAGGCCGTCCCGGCCGCTGCCGCCGTACGGATGCAGAAAGTCAGGCAGGTCAAGGATGTGCGCCAGCTGCGTGGCCACCTCCTCGTCGTCCTCGTCCTCGTCCTCCTCCTGCAGGTGGAAGAAGCGCACGTCCTCGAGACTCGAGCAGTCGGTGGAGAGCAGCGCCTGGGGCAGGCAGTCCTCGAGCAGGTCCTCCTCGTCTTCGGTGGTGCTGGCGAAGCCCGGCAGATAGCCGTAGTTGTCGTAGGCGTCGTACCGCCTGTGGGGCGTGGCCTTGTAGCGATATCCAGCTTGCAGCTCCTCCGCCGCACTATAGTCCCGGAACGGCGATACCGCTGTTACCGCTGACGCTGCCGCTGCTGCCGGCGTGGGTGGTGCCGGCGGCGGTGGCGGAACTGTTCGTGTACTCCTGCTGGTAAAGTAGTAGTCGGTGGCTACACTGGGCGCCGGCGGTGGTGGCGGCAAGGCCGCTGGAACGGCTAGCGGCGGTAGGTAGCCCGGCGAGGTTCCCGCTGATGCTAGCAGTGGGGTGGGCGAGGCATCGAAGTTGATAAGCGCCGCCGCCGGGTAGCCGCCGCCGGAATAGGTGCCCAAGCTGCGGTACGGATACGGGTAGGCAGTGCTATCGGCGCCACCTCCGGCCGCTCCGCTGGTGCTGCTAGTGGTGCCGATGTAGATGTGGGCCGAGGTGGAGGGCAGGTGGTACCAGCTGGCTAGGTTGCCGCTGCCCAGACCGAAGCCCAGGCCCAGTCCCAGACCCAGGCCGCTGCCGGTGCCGGTGCTTGTGCTGCCGCGACTGAAGTAGTAGCTGTACTGCTGCTGGTGCTGCTGGAGCTGTTGGTGCTGCTCGAGCTGCTGGAGATGCTGGAGCTGCTGGAGCTGCTGGTGGTGCTGCAACTGCTGCTCCTGCTCGTAGCCGGTGAGCCAGCGCTGTCTGAGGGCCGCGTAGTTCTGCTGCAACTCCCGCTCGAGTCGCTGCAGCAGCAATTGTTGCTGCAGCTGCTGGATCTGCAGTTGCTGCTGCTGCTGGGCCAGCAATTGCTGCTGCACGAGCTGCTGGTGTTGCTGCTGGCGCTGTTGTTGCTGCTGTTGGCCACTAATTGGCACCGCTCTAAAGTAAAACTGCGCGTAATCCAATGTGAAGGCGTTGCTCTACAACTCCGGCGCGCCTCTAACGCTTTCACGCTTGCCAATTGTGCTCGGCTTGGCTCGTCTGCTGATTTTGCTTCTGTGGCGGCCTTTGTGGCGGCTTCCTTCTGCTCCTGTTGCAGTTGCAAGTGGCAAGAGATGTCTGTCCGCCTGTAAGTGGAGCAAAGGCATGAAGGCATTCGGATGAGTCGGCTGATTCTCACATGCGAGTGCATAATGCACTAATTAGAAGGGCGTTGAGCTTGCGCCATGTGGACGCGGGCACAGATTGCCAGGAGCGAGGGGTTAAAGACGGAAGACAGCGCTCCACTGAGCACAGAAGCCACTTCTTGCGACACTAATTTGCTGCCGCAAGACGAGAGTAAGTAAACAGTACCAGAGGCAGATGCAAACAGAGAGGAGTGAGTCGGGAAGGCAGGCATACAAGAAGCAATGACTTTCTTTAGTTTTTGCAAAAAAACAGTAACTATAAATTGTACATTTTATACATACATTCTGTGGTATATCCTGAGATACCAATGCTGATACCTAGCTTGAATTTTAAAGGACTAACTAACAGAGCCAAAACGCATAAAGCCTTAAACAGAATCTTCACTAATTTCCCCTAATTTCCGCTTGAGATTCAGCTATTTTCCCAGTCCAACTTTATACCAGAATCGGCACTTTGGTCGCTGCAAACGTTTGCTCATGGACATAATATCCTTTGTGAGTGTGGGCGGAGCAATAAAATCAAATCAAATCGCGCGTGCCTCAGCAAAACGCAAAACGGCGACCAGGAAGCGCCGTTGCGGCCATTTTGGTTGCGTTGCTTTTCCGCTGCAGAGTTGAGTTGCCGTTAGTTGAGTTGTCTGCTTCGTGGGGAAACTGCGGGGGGAGAAGGGGTGCAGCATTTGCATTTGTGTGCGAGTGTAAATGTGTGAGAGCTTGCGAGTCTTTTGACGTCATCAGCAAATACTCTTATTGCCCCGCACAGTGGGAGAGATTTAGGTTTTTCTGCCTGAAGTAATTTGCTTTTACCTCTTGAAAGCGAATTTATTTGTTCCGAAAAGTAAACTGAGGCTATCTGAGGACTTATGGTATTATTTCTAGTTCTTAAGTTTATTTTGTAATGAATTTTACCTAAATGAAGAAACACTTCCTCATACTTTCTTAGAATTAACTTGTCTATTTGCATTATAACAGCGCAACTTCAGTGAAATGTTTATATTTAAGAATATATCTTTGTCTTTTAATACTACTTGTATCGATATATAAATGAAAGATTCTTCAACTTTAGGGTCTAAAAAGGACACTAATATTTAAAGTACATCAAGGTATGTAAGCAAGGCAATTTTATCCACCTTCCACTGTGTGCTGGGTGTCGTTGTTGCCTTTGCCGCCGCTGTTTACACAGCTGTTGTGGGCCGCATTTAGTTGTTGCCGCTGCTGCTGGTTGCTGCAACATTTACATTGGCAATTTGCTTGGAAAAGCACTTACACCACTGCCCCGCCTTCTTGCACCAACACACAGCTACCAATGTGCACACTTCCGGCCACAAGGCTGTGCTTTGGCCTAACCCGAACTTCCGACATCGCTGCCGAGCACCAAATACCCTTCGTTCCATTGAGACCACTTCAACGGGGGAGGAAGTGAATCGACATTCACCCTATCGTGGGCATCTTTAATAAACCGATATTGGATTAAATCCAGTCAGTACGATATTGCCTGATTTCGGGGTGTCAGCTTATCCCTATTTTTTTTTTTAATTTAAGCTTGATTTTCCTTTAAAATTATTGAGTTAAATGCTGCCCTATCCTTTTTGCTTACAACTCTTACTTACTTTAGTTTTCTATTCTGTTTTTGCTTTAAAACTTCGCCCAACTAGCTTTTTTATGGTGACGCACAAAGAGGGGAAAAAAGGCTGACGAGCTGGCACAAGAAAAGGGGAAAAGTTTTGTTCAACATTTAGTTAAAGTCGATGGTATGGTTTTCGACCCTGTGTGTTTATTTATAGTCCACTTGGCAAAACTGAAAGGAAGACAGAATTTGATAATAGTTTTTGCAGTGGCAATTAGCAGCAGAAGCACGTGGCTGGTCGTAAAGCCCGGAATGAATTTCTCCTAGCTACGTTGCAGTTGAAAATATAAAAATTTAATAGTCCACAAACAATATAAGTCGTGGCAATGGCTCAATAGACGGGCAATTGTGAGCTGAAAGTGCTTCATAAACTCTCTCGAGTGTCTGGCGGAGCGCACAAGCGCTCAACGTGTCGTATGAGCGATATTTAATGAAGCGTGGCTATGGGGGCAATCAAGGTGCAGAAACTTGCACACATGAGCCAAGATACGCGAAAATAGCCTTTTCTTATATACTCTTTATTAGTCCTAAAATGCTTTGATCTCTGATTAGCTCAGTCGTGTTCAGTCAAACTCTAAATGAATGGGAAATTCCGGAAAATAACTTGCCGAGCATCAGAGCTTCGGATAATGTTGAAATTTGCAATATTTTCCCGGAGGCACCTACTACATTTCTTCTCTTCACGATAAACGAAAATAAAATGAAATTTCGTTCGTTTTAATTAAATTGCATTCTCTTCGCATTGCCATTCTCAGCTGGCGCCAGGGGAAGGTACATTGAAGTCCTTCCCCTGGTGAAAGACTTTCACTTGGCTGACTTGGAATTTCTGTTAATCAAACGCAGCGTTCAGCATGAAAGTGCTTAATTGTATTATTACACAACTTTTACATAACTCTGCTGAATGGTGGGATGGAGGGAGGGAGGTAGGGAGGTTGCTCCAGGACAGGGGCCTCTTGCCGGCAATAATCCCTGCGTTGCCAAGGATAAATCGATGCGGTCTCAAAGGATAATTAATGCGTCACCAGAGCACACAGGTCTGAGCGTGACAGGCGCGCCGAGTGTGCTCTGTATGGAATATTTAATCTTATCAATGGTAATAATTCCCCCCCGAATATGTGCTAATGAAACTAAACAAAATTCCCAAACTATAAATCAGGGCAATGAAACAGAGCTCTGGCTATGGGAACGCTAAGGTAAGCCATCCTTTGCATCCGAATCGTTCGTACAATGTGTGTAAAGGCACTTCCTAGTTGCGACACCACATGGTCTGCTTCCTTTTTTATTGCAATCTGAAACCTTGTCAAGCTAATGTAGAATTTTCTGCTCCGTGAAAGGGCTGGAAAGTGAAGGGCGGACCCAGGGGGACTCTGTGTGTGTGTGTGTGACAGGAGAGCGGGGGCCGCAGGGACTTTGTACGGCTGGCAGACACATTGACGTGTTTGTTTATATATAAACAGGAAGTGTTGCACCACAGGCAACGTTGCAACCAATAGTCTGCTTGCTAAAAGCACACCCCCTCACCACCTATCATGGATTTCCTGGAAAAATATTTGCCTACACGAAACACATTTAATGAATGGCCTGCGCCTGCCACCTGTGATACCCTTTTAATGACCTAAAACAAGGACCGCATTATGAATGGGTTTGGCAGGCGGATGCTTACCGTAGAGAGCGCATCACAACTAAGCTTTCACATTATTCGAACGTACATACTTATGTATGTGGAAATAATTGACAGTTTGAAAGTGTATCGAGTTGGCAATGTCAACTTAAATATAAATTATGGCTACCTGTAGGCTGTATACCTGGTTTGCCTAGTTTAACATATATGTAATTCAGTTTTATCGTCAGTTGCCATTTATTGATTCAATTTATTCCTTAATTGCTGGTTTTGAAGATGGCTAATCCTGTGGAAATATTTTCTAAAAACAGAGCAGTAAATTGTGGGAATTTATTCATTTATTGTGTGGCAATTTTGAGACAATGCTATGATTTTCTAATATATCTGCCAGCCAGCCAGCTTCCTTATAAACATAAGCCTCGATTAATACTGAAGCGATTGAGCTCTTGTTCTCCTTAAATTCCAGCTTTAAAGTCGCTCCTGAAATCTGATAATAATGGTTCTGCTTGGGGTATAAAGTTTTGTTCGGTATTTGTTTTATGGTACATATGCATTGTTTGGTTAGGAGTCGAAAAAAATGGTTGAACCATAAATCAAACGTAAAAAAATGGGTAGGCAAACTCGGGGAACCAGCAAATATGGCCGCAGCAGTATAAGGAAAACTTTTAAAAAACTGCGACGAAAAGGAAAGCTGAGAATTCCACGACACATTTGCGGCTGACAGAAAGTAAAAAAAAAAACAGAGGGGAAATATATTTCCGCCAACGACAATCAGGTGAGATGCAAAAAGTGTCGAGGAAGTTGTCAAAACATTGTGATAACATTTTCTGGTCAGGTCTCCGGCTGCAATCAGGGCAGTTGATAGCTGGCCAACAGCCGAAGATGATGGCAGGGCACATCCTGGCCCTAATTAAGGCCGGGTTCCAACTTGTCCGGGGTGTGGTCTTAAAGTACATTATTTTCTGGAGGAACTTTTCCAGGCTGCAGGCAGAACCTGGTCCCGCTTTATTTATTGTTCAAGCCACCACAACGATGGTAATATATTTTCCTGTGCCAGGCATTTACATAATTTCTGCAGAATATTTTCAAGGAATTTTTCCAGCAGCCTTCAAAAGAAATTACCCTGTCGGGGCTGCGAAACCGCCGAAAATTTACGAGGTGCTCCGCTAAAGGTGAGATCATATATATTTCCGCCAATAAATTCGTTTATTCAGTTGTTAAATGGACGCTGCTTACGGTCAAACGTATTAATCCACATAAAGGCTTAAATATATGTTGACAAGGCTTGATCGATCCTTTATATTTATTACTGGACCTTGGAATTTGCATAAGAGATTAAGATATTTCAATTCCGATAGCACAACAATTTATTTCGATGAATAGAGACTTAAGAACAATATGCATATTTTAAATTTGTATGCATATTTACAAAAAATTCATATGCATAAGGTATGTATATGGCTTTACTATACGACAATTCGCTTATGGGAGTTTCAAAATTGAATAAATAACTAAACAAAATATGTAAAGAAACATAAATATTTGCATAAAGTAATGATATTCAGTTCAGATGTACACATTCCCCTAGATGTATCCCTCTGAATCAATGTTTCCGGCAAACAATAGGCCCTAGTTTTAATTAAGGAATCAATTCTCTGTTACGTGCAGTGCATTGGTTTGCTTTGCACCAAGGAAAGTGAGTAGAAAAAGCAAAAGGGTACATAATTGAAGGCCCTTCGGCCCCTACATCCTCGGGTGTTGAACAAGATTGGAATAACATGGTTCCCTGTCTGTGGGTTCTATATGCACTCGCCAGGGGTGCTTGTTCCCCTTGGCCTACACAATTTATGAACTCACTGAAAGGAACAACAGTATACTAGAACCCACTGGGGCCATCATAAAATGTGGCAGGAGTTGTCGATCCCAGCACTTCCTTCTCCTCTGAATGCACACATTTTGACCTTGGACAGCCGTTAATCACTTTAGTTTATTAGTGAATTGTAAAATGATTCGAACTTATCGTAAATCAGCTGTTCGCGGTTGACACTCTTGAAAAATCATGCAGCACTGGGGCAATATGGCTAAATGGCACAAATGGTATGCAGGACTCACTTCGGTTCGGCTGCTGACCGTCATAAATCACAAAAATGTGTGGTCGCTTCAGCGGCATGCAGTAAACATAAAAAACGAAAATCAATAATAAAAAACTGAAGGGAAGTGACTTGGGGAAGTCGAACATTGCCTACCCTTAAAGTTTCCAAGCTATAAAATAAACGGAGGTTTTACAAACATTTATATTAGAAGCACACAGTTACTTTTAGGCACAATTTTATGTTGTTTTGAACGAAAGAAATTGATTTTTCTTACTAACTTTCGGATCCTTTCGATTACAACATATAGAATACAATTGTTAGATTTTTATAAAACTAAATGCAAAGTTCAATATCTAGCAAATACTATTTATTCCTCAGATCTAATTCCTTAATTTTTATTTTGTTATTATCTTGTACATGTACATTTATGTACACTTCATGTAATAAGTAGAAAGACCCCCTTTCTGGGAAAACAAGAATGTATTCTCGTACTGTCCAAGTACCAGATGCAAAAATCATTCCTGCATATACAAATTGATTCAAATTAAATGTCCTGCGAAGCATACTGGGGATATTAAAGGATTCAAGCTGTGCTCGTTCGAAGGAGAAAACAAGCTCTAAAATGCACACAAAAACGCTGGGATACGCCAACTAAATGTATATTTTTGCTCAAATCGATGCACGGGCGGCTGATGATGGCGCAAAAAACCACAAACATAACAAATGCCTGGCAAGAACTATAAACTAAACGAAAAACAAAAAAGAAAAAAAAACCGAAGGTAGAACTGGCAAAAACAATGGACACAAAAGACAGACAGATGAACACAGGCTGGCAAATGCAGAAATTGCGTTCGCTGCGAATCAATGTGGAGCCAAGCCAAGCGAAAGTGGAGGGGAGCCCAACAATAACGACGTACTGAATAACGTCGTGCCGGAGAGGACCAGCCAGCGGCTCACAGAAAAAGCCCAGCAAATATTCCTTCCATAGAATTCATGGCAGAATTTGTCTGCTGGCCCGTTGCACGTGATGCACCTAAAACTATGCAGCGGCAGCAGCAGCGGCTGGATCTTCTGTGGTGCACTGCTGCGGTTTGGGGCCTCTACTTTTTTGTATTTCTCCATTTGCCGTTCGGGAGGAGAGACAAAGGCGCTTCACGTTGACCGCAATTAAAGCGGAATGCTCAGGTGATGGGGAATAAGTGGGACAGGTGCAGGCCTGCATTCCTAGCCTGGCTGGGTGTGCTCAGAGCAAGAGTAGAGTCTTTATTCTTGACAGTTGAGTGAAATTTTAGCTCAGCAAAATGTACTGTCATCCAAGAGTAAACACTGTTTCTTTTCTTTTTTTTTTTGTGGCAGCCAAAAAATAAAAGACGATGACGCCATCCAGGAAATGGCAAGACAATCTGACCGTAGCCCAAGGAGGAAATGCTTTCTCCGGCTTTGACGTAAGCTAAAGGAGGGAAGAGAGGCTTTAAAAATAAATACAGAGAAAAGATACTTTGCAAAATAAGCAAAAAACTGTTGTTCATAATAAATAAAAGTTAGTTATTCAGTTTAAGGAATAAATAATCATTCCATTAGCTAACACAACTTTGCCCTTTGGCTTACCATTAACGAGGGGAACTATGGGCATCGTTACAAAACCCAAAACAGGATTACCGAGAATACAATTAGTGTGCGATAGATGATGGCCTTCGTGGGCAAGTGTCCATCTTGAGGCAAGTGAGGCAATGCCAACGAGGACAACAACACAACAAAGGGGCCAAACATTATATATCCTAAGTTCATCTATTGAAAGTCATTGTGGTGCACTAACTACCGGCAGATGGCTGCACTTTCAGACCGCCTGCCATGTGCCAGTGCCGTGCCAGTGCCGTGTCCCTTGAGTGACCGAACAGCCCTTCATCTCTGAGGTTGTAGTCGGGTATCGTTGCCATTGTGTGAGTCGGGCCAGCTGTTCGGCCTATTTTGCATTTTGCCAGACGATGGCTCTGGGCGAGTGGCTTAGGCTGCAATTAAAATTGTTAACCCTGCTGTAAAATCGCATTGGGGCCCGGGACAGGCCCAAGCAGCTGTCGCACTCTTCGGGCGAAAGCCAGAGACTACGGTATACATAATTAAGATGGGCAATTTGGTGGTGACGAGGAAAATAGAGAAATTACTAACCTAACCCAAATAGAACGGGGCTAACGGAGGTTATTGACATTACGAGAGTAATGACTTGAGGAGCGGCGATGGCTTCTTCCTCTTCCTCTCTGCAGTCAACGGCTTTCCTTTAAATCTGCACTTAATGGCCAAAAAACATCAAATTTCATGGCAGGCCTTTAAAGCCTCGCTCGGTTTGCCTTGTCCAACCAGAAGATGGTCGGACTGTTGCAGCAAGTCGCAGGAATATTTTCCACTTTGCTTCTGGTCTGCTCGACACTCGTATATATATCCAAGCAATCGGATTTATGCCTGTGATGTCGCATAAAATCGGAATCCGAAGCAAGTGTTGCACTTGGGGCCATGTGGAAACATGTGTCGCCCTATCGGATGCATGGCCTGGGAATCGACATGTTGCCGGCTCAAAAAACATGCAAATAATCCTCGAGGAGCTGTAGCTCCTCCTCGAGTGCGTTCAAGGCGAGGAAAAAAACTGTCAACGGCTTGTCGACGCCTAAATGTATGCAATGAATTTTGTGTGTGGCCCGCATATCTGACGGCTGCCCTCTGCAGAGAAACTTTTGCCTTCGACATTCAACCTTGGAATACCCGCGGAGGAAGAAAACTTTTGTTGGCATTGCCCGGGGGCCTGAAAAATACCCAATACCCACTGCCTGCCAAGCAATCGGCAAATATTTATAGCCTAATTGTCGGTGCGATTGAGATTGTACAAACATACTCGCAGACAAGCAGAAGGAGGAGGCCCACCTTCGAGTTAAGCAACATCCAGAGACCTACAAAGAAACCTTCAATTATGCCAGCGCACAAAAGAGCTGGGGAGCCGAGCTCCAGATGGGCGGGGAGGTCGGGTTCACATTCACAATCTACGATCCGGGGTCGCAAACTTATGTGCCATGCATCCATATCGAAGGCGCGTCTTTTGTGCTCCTGACACTTGTCAAAGCTATAGGAATTTCCGAATAAACTATGTTGTAGGTATGGGCCGAGAGGGCACACTGGGTTAAAAGTTTCAGGAATGCGGAAGAAGGAATTCCAATAGGAGGCACATTTTATGGAATGGAGAAGTAGAGATTTCCACAGCTTAGACATCAGGATAATGATATATGTAATGATATAATATAATGATAATGAATCAATAAATAAGGTTATCTTCTTATACAGAAAACGAATTATAATGAAAAATATATATTAAGAAATGTTATGTGTGGTATGAAATAAGAATATGAAATCTATAAAATTGATTAGGTATCCATTTATTCACTGAATAATCTATTCAGCTTTCTTTATATATATTCTATATTCTATTTTATTCTACCTTATAATTCATAATTCTTTTCCTTCGAAGGACAATCGCTTTCGCATCACTGTATTTCCGAAGTCCTGTGCTTCTGTTTTATATGTGTGCTGCTTTCTATACATATTCGTGTGAGCATATTGGATGGTACGGTTTGTTGAGCAGCTGCTGGTTGCAGAGGACGTAGGAGACTCACACCGAGGCAATACACCCGAACAGCGATACACACCCACACACATCGAGGCCCCCAACTGTCATAAACTAGGATTATGTTGCATAAGCCCGTCTGTCTCATCGTTATTGTTGTTGTGGCTGGATGAATCCCATCGAGTTTAAAGAAGGAAAAGTGCTGTTGCTTCGAGGCCGATAATTACGTTTTCGTTGGCAATTGATGGGTCCATGTCATTCTCGGGACCGGGCCCGAGATTGCGTCCTCAAAATCCTCGTGAGCTAATTGCTGGCCCAGAGGGCAGAGTCAATTCTTCGTTCTCGATTCCGAGAGCCAATTAGAGCCGGCGACATTTGTTAGGCAAGGCTTAAATGCGTAATGTGATCTATTCGCCAGATAAAAGTGCCGGCCAAGGAGCGCAAGGACGACTGGGCGCAACTTTCCATTACCGGCAGCAGCTAAATCAAATTTTCCCACACACGGCTGAAGCGAAAGCATCCGGGGTCGCATAATCAATACGCTCGTGTTGGGGTTTGGCTTGGGGCCTGGCTATATGTGTGTGCCGGTTGTGGGTCCGGGACAATGGCGAAAAGTTCGACTTGCTGCTTCATTAAATTTAATTTATAAACTTGCCATAAGCACTAAATCACTGTGCAGCAGCTGGAGGAGAAGCCAGCGATGGGAGATACGATGGCTGAGGGGCAGTGCTACGGTTCGAGTCACTGCGTCGTCCCCGATGCGTTGGCACACAAGGAACTGCATAAAATGGCGACCAGTGGCCAAAATGGCGGTCCATAAACATCCGGAGTTCTTGTTTTTTCACTTTCGCCATGTCGCTGCTGGCCATAATTTGCCAAGCAACGGATGCCAAAGGAGGGAAGGCCAGAGAAAAAAAAGGAAAAATATTTACATATTTATGTAGAAGGACAATACAAGTCCGAGGAGGAGATCCTTTTGACACACGGCAAGAAAGATTTTGTATCTAAGACTTAAATATCCTATCCTTAGGTTTATTTTGTAACTATGCATTTTACTAGTTTCGAAATGAAGGATATAAAGCCATTAAACCGTCGAAAGTTTGAGAAATCGAACGGTTTCGGATTTAAACAGTCATTAAAACGCTTGACATACAGAACTTGCAACAAAAACAAAAAGAACTATTACTGCAAAAAGGCCAACACATTCGGTTTTTTTACTTTGGCTCTCGCAGTCGACGAGCCAACTATTTGTTTGTTGTTGACATTTTTATACTCCTTGATGTTGTTGTTGTTGTCGTGGCACAAGCACTTCCGCTTGGCGCTAAAATGTGTGCTACAGTTTTTTTGCTTGCCCCACAATCACCCGCACCCCACTCCTACACACACTTAGGAATGTGTGGCCTGTTTGTGTCAGGGACCGTCTTTAAGGCAGGACAATTTATAAGACCACGCCCCCAAATGGCGCGACCCACCTCCCATTTCCTTTCCTGCGTTTGACGGGCGCGTGTGTCGAGTGATTTTTATGCGAGTTGACTGCTGATATTCCAAAGGTCCTAGTGTGGTTTCCAGAAATCATCACGTCGTACCTTTTTAGTTGCCAATTCTGTTTTGCCGATGTGTGTGGTGACTTTAATTAGGCTGCTTCCTGGGGGTCAGGACAAGTGGAATCTGGACGTGGTTGCCAATAAGCAATTGGTCCGAGTGACAGCAGCCGTTGCTAGAGATTGCCCTGAATTTATATGAAAAGACGATATTTTAAATGAAATTTTATTGATTCCTATTTTTGTTTTTAGACCGAGAATAAACTATTTATTTGTGGTATCAGCAATGGTTACATAAACTACCTATATATTATTTAGCTACTTGCTAACAAGAAATAAATCTTGGAGCGCTAGCATTGAAAATTGTTTAAAGATTTTCCTTATAATTCTGTGAGATGCAAGCCAAGCAAATTCTGTAATTTCTCCTGGCAACAACGACGTGCTTGTCTGGTCTACCATATAGTCGGAACTCGGTTTATGTATGGCAAATACCCTTATGGAGTGTTTATTGAATTTAAACTTGTAAACTTTATATAAGAAGCTTAAACTTTAGTTGCAGGCAGATAGTAAAGCAACCACAGACTTAGTGGGTATCCTACGCACACAAGTTCTTCAATTGTTAATTACATTTTACAGGGAAAAGCCGAAACTCTTTGCCCCAAATCGGTGCATCTGCATTTCAGTGCGCGTTGCTGTGCTCTCACGTGCTATGCAAATAGTTCTCACCGGAACGTTGTAAATGCGTAGGTGTTTCGTATGCAGCATGGAATCTATGGAATTCACGTGAACAATAGCGTGTGCATATTCCTGGCATTTAAGTTTAGTTTTGTGCCATTGAGATGATGGGTGTGGGTGTTTACCATATCCTCTTTATTAGTTAGATAACTAAAACCCGAAAACTTCCACAGATTGAGTTAAAATCAAAAGGATGTATTCAAGCCTCAACGCCTCTAGGAAGATTATTAGCTATTAAGGGAGTAGAATTTATTCAAGGCTTATGATTACTGGGGAAAATCAAAAGAAAATC